>CAUYRH010049051.1:0-12245 GCA_963574655.1 Perodicticus potto | reverse complement strand
CTTTTTTGTTTTAATTTTTATTAAATCATAATTGTGTACATTGGTGCAATCATGGGGCACAATGTGCTGACTTTATATACAATCTGAAATATTTTCATTGAGTTACAGGTAAAACTTATTAAATGCAGAATATAAATGTCTTAACACAATAATTAAGAAAATGTCATGAAGGCTATGTTAACCAGTTTGATGAAGATATTTCAGATTCTGTATGAAACCAGCACATCGTACCCCATGATTGCATTAATGTACACAGCTATGATATAATAAAAAAAAAGAAAGGAAGGAAGAAACAGGTACCCTTTTAGTTTTGGGTGCAGAAGAGACCCAAGTGCAACTTTATTCTGTCACAGTGAATCCAGATTCATTTGACACCAGTGCCTCCACCATGCCTCCTAAATTCAACCCCAATGAGATTGAAGTTTTATACTTGAGATGCACTGATGGTAAAGTTAGTGCCATGTCTTCCCTGGCTGCCAAGATTAGCCCTGGTGATCTGTCTCCAAAAGTGGTTGGTGATGACATGCCAAGGCAACCAGTGACTGGAGGAATTTGAGGATTATAGTGAAACTGACCATTCAAAATGCACAGGCCCAAACTGAGGTGATGCCTTCTGCCTCTGCCCTGACCATCAAACCCTTTGTGAAACTGCCAACAGAAAGAAGAAAACAGAAAAATATTAAACACAGTGGAAATATCACTTTTGATAAGGTTGTCAACATTGCCCAACAGATGCAGTGCCAATGTTTAGCCAGAGAATTCTCTGGAGCCATTCAAGAGATCCTAGGTACTGCCCAGTGTGTGGGCTGCAATGTTAATGGCTGTCACTCTCGTGATGTCATAGAAAACAGTGGTCAGGTAGTTGAGAAGTACAAAGGAAAATATTTCAGTATTTCAATAAAGGATTATTTGACAACCAAAAACAAACAAACAACAATACCAACAACAAAAACCACGTCCACAAAAGGCAATGGTACTATTGCGCAAGCATTACTAAGAAAAATGGCAGAATAATCTACTACCATCTATAAGTTAGGAATCATTGTACTGACAACCTCAGCTGGCATCATGGACCATGAAGAACCAAGACAAAACCACACAAGAGGGAAAATACTGAGGTTCTTCTTCTAGAGATGTAATAAATACTACAAACAAAATGCCTCAATGGACAAAAAAAGGGGGGATAGGATTATAAATAAATTTTAGTTTCTTCTTTTTTTCTTGGATTTTTTAAAAGTTTTTACTATGATTATTCGTTTTGCTTTTTAGTTTCAGAAAACCTCTACAATATATGGGTTTTAAAATCAGGAAATACAAATCTGATTTTAAACTCTTTTAAATACTTTGGAATCACAAAGCTTCATTGTTACTCAATTTAAAATTGAGTTGAAAATTGAAAAACATGGAAAAAGTAACTGTGGTTATACTAAAAGTTTTAAGCCTATAAAGGTATTATTTGATTGTTCCTAAATGGAGTTCTTAATAAAAATTGGTCTCTTTCACTTAGTACTTTCTTTGAGACAAAATTGCAAATTTCATTCTCAGCACAAGACCCTTGCTTAACTTTGTCTTGCATTCCATTCACCACTTTGAAGCAGGTGCCACTGCTAGGATGTTATAATAAGAGGCTTAGTAAGGGTCAGGGAAGAAAGAGCAAGACCAGCCACACTGCTCACATTTCTACACATTCTAAGTGTGAATACCCTTTGCCACCCAACATCCCTTAACTTTTAGCACTTTGACATTCTGACACAGATCATTTTTTTGCAGATCTAGAGACCACTTGAATAATCCAAACTCTCACAACTGTGTTCTACACGTATACATGCAAATGTATATGAGGAGAAATAAGGAAGTAGCTGATCCACAAAAATAAAACATTTTGAAAGTAATGCAGCTTCCTCATCTCACCTCAGGTCAGGCACTGCTTGATACATAAACATCCTCTAACAAATAAGGTTAATTTCCCTTATATGCCTTAAATCCCATTGAATTAGAGGGCTACTGTACTGTAGTTCAAAATTAAAAGAATGGAAGTAGATGAAATGTGATGTCATGGGAAGCACACTGAGTTGAGCTGAGTTCTGAGCCCTGCTACCAAGTATAGCTTTGGGTTAAATGTTAAATTCAAGAGTAAAGCTGAAAAAAAAAAAAAAGAAAAACTATAGACCACTTGAGTTCTAACATTCCATTATTTTCTTCACAAGCACTGAAGATTAGGCTAAATAAATGATATAAAATTCCATTATTTTTCAAATTCCAAATTGCAAACATATCACAATATGTTAAGCAACAGTTCTTTCTTAGCAAATAATTCATTTTCTCTAGCAACACTGAGGCTTTTACATGATGTCTATAACTCCCACTACTCTGGATACTACATAAATATTTCTAGTGAAACATAAGCCTCTTGTAGTCAATGGCAGATTTGGCATACAGTTTTATATCTTCAGCTGAGATCCTCTTAGGGCTACTTAATTCCACAAGGTGAAGCTGAATTAATGCTCTGACATGGGACTTCCAAGGGCCATCTAGGTTCCACCTCTGTAAATAAGCTGGAACAACACTACCCAGAGCAATAACAACTCACTATCAGCATGGGCTGGGAGTGATTGTGTTACTTCATTTAAAGATGAAAGAAAACTTTTTAAATTGCCATCATGATGAGATATGGTGAGAAGAATATTGGCCCAAGTAATAATATATAATCTTATAATACTACTCATCATTTGCATCAGCAATTTTGAGGCTTCATTACTCCCAAATGTCCATATCCATCTTCAGTTCTAAATAATATCCTGTCCTACACTCATATCTCCAACTGCTGACTAGATATCTCTCCCACTTTTCTGCCCATAGACATCTGAGACTCAACGTATGAAAAATTGAACTCATCATCTCCTTCCCTTTTCAAATATGTTCTCTTTCCTGTGTCTATGATCTTAGACGACAAGCACTGCTATCATTTTAGGGAGTTGGATTTTAAACCTTAGTCTGTAATCTTTGGCTTCCCTCTATCATGCCTAATCAGTTGTCATGTGATGTTAGCTCATGTCAGTTCCCCTTCCAGCATCTCTCTCATCCATCTTCTCCTCCCTATGTCCACTGCCCAGTCCGCAAGTTTATACACTATTCTCCCTGATTTGAGTCTCTGCCCTCTCCCCTTCAATCCATCTAGCACATCACTGCCGAGTAAACTTTCCAGAAGCACAGGACCAAAATTTATATTTCACTACCCCAAACCTTTCAGAGACATATATTTATTAGAGCTTATTGCTTTTCAGAATTTTTTAATTTTTCAAAGGCAGATGAATGCTTCCTTACACAAAAAAAACTGACACAGAACTCTAATTTATAGAACAGACAAAGCTAATATTTTATTTACATAAATTTTTAAGTTAAAAATCATTATCTTTATGTATTAGAAAATCAATTAATGAGGAAAATGAGGCTCTTTTGATAAACACAAAAATCTAAAATAAAAGAATGGCGAACTATATTCTTATATTAATTTATTTCTGCTTTTTATTTTGGTGGAACAAAAATAAGTCAAGAGGTGGCATAATTTTAATGTCTCTAATTTTTAATGTTTACGTATTACATTTTGGGGGGTTGTTTGTTTTGGGAGGGTTTTATTGTTTGGGATTCATTGAGGGTACAATGAATTAGGTTATACTGATTGTGGTTATTAGGTAAAGTCCCTCTTGTAATTGTGTCCAACCCACAAAAGGTGTGCCATACACCATTTAAATGAAATTTGTTACACTTTTCTTAGTAATAGCATTCTTTTATTCCAAGCTAACCTTTTTTTTAATTTTTCTTAAATTCAGAACTTTACAAGTATACACACATTTTGGTTACATAATGTGATTTTGTACAAGTCAAAGTTATAAGTATGCCCTTCACCCAGAATGTGTGCATTGCACCAGGGAAGTGTGAATTTACCCAACCTCTCCTGCTCCCTCCCACCTACTTCATTTCCATTGAGTTTTACTTGAATATGTGTGCACAAGTATTGAAGGACTAGTTCTAATGCAGGATTGAGTATATGTGGTATTTGTTTTCCATTCTTGCGTTACTTCTCTTAGAAAACTGCTCTCCAGTTCCATCCAGGTTGTTACAAAAGATACTAAATGACTATTTTTTATAGCTGAGTAGTACTCCATGGTATACATATACCACATTTTATTAATTTACTCATGTATTGATTAGGTTGTTTCCACTTGCAATTGTGAATGGCCCTACAATAAAAATACAAGTACAAGTGTCTTTTGTATATAATGACATTTTTTCCTTTGACATTTTTCCATTACATACCTAGTAATGGCTGAATAGAATCGTAGGTCTACTTTTATTTCTTTGAGATGTCTCCATACTACTCTCCATAGAGATTGGACTAGTTTGCACTCCCACCAACAATGTAAGAGTGTTTCTCTCTGCATGCATGCCAGAACTTGATGTTTTGGATTTTTTTTTTTTTTTTTTTTGATAAATGCCATTCCACAGGAGTTATATAATATCACATTGTGATTTTAATTTGTTTTTCTCTAATTATTAGAGATTTTTGAGCATTTTTCATGTGTTTGTTGGCCATAAGACTATCTTAATTTGAAAATTTTCTATTCATATTTCCTGCCCAATGTTTAATGGGGTCATTTGATTTTCTCTTGCTGATTTGCTTGAGTTCTTTGTAGACTCTGGTTACCAACTCTTTATTGGATATATAGCATGCAAATATTTTCTTCCATTCTACAGATTGTCTAATTACTGTAGTATATGTCCTTGGCTATGCAGAAATTTTTTAATTGGATTAAGAATAATTTGTTTATTTTTGTTGTTGCTATGATTGCTTTTGGTGTCTTCTTCATAAATTCTTTCCTTAGGCCAATATCTTTAAGAGTTTTCCAATACTTTCTCCTGGAAGTCTTATAGTTGAGGTTTAAGTCTTTTCATTCATTGGAAATTAATTTTTGTGAGTGATGAGAGTTGCAGATCCTGTTTCCATCTTTTACATGTAGCTATCCAGTTTAATTTATTAAATATGGATTATTTTCCCTGGTATATGTTTTTGTCTGCTTTGTCAAAGATCAGATGGATATATGAGGATGATTTCTTCTCTGGGTTCTGTGTTCTTTTTTTTTTTTTTTTTTTTTTTTGCAGTTGTTGGCCAGGCCTGGGTTTGAACCCGCCACCTTTGGTATATGAGGCCGGCACCCTACTCCTTTGAGCCAGAGGCGCTTCCCTGGGTTCTGTGTTCTGATACATAGATCTGTGTCTCTGTGTTGGCTAATACCATGCTGCTTGGTTACTAGAGCCATCCTCAGCCTTCTAAGACATAATAATGGCCAGCCTAGGATTTTGTACCCTGAAAAACTAAGTTTTCTTATATGAGGAAGAAATGAAGACTTTCTCAGATAGGGAATCACTGAGGGAATTTTTGAAGACCAAACCTGCCCTACAGGAAGTGCTCAGAATTGAATTATACACTGATTGGCACAATAGGCACACATCAGGGAAAATCACCCAAAAGCTAAAGTTCAGAGCCCGGATACTATAATGGATCAAGAGGTAAAACAAAGTAATAAGGGTCTACCCAATAGGATAAACAGAAATCCGCCACGTATATCAATTCTTTCAACAAATATGAATGGCTTGAACTCCTCACTAAGGAGACATAGGCAGGCTGAATGGATAAAAAAGGTAAAAACCAAGCATCTGCTGTCTCAAGGAAACACATCTGACTCACACAGACTCATTTAGACTTAAGGTGAAAGGATGGAAAACAACACTCCATGCAAATGGGAACCAAAGGGAAGCTGATTTAGCCATTCTCATATCAGATAACATAGGCTTCAAATCAACAAAAACACGGGAAGGCAAAGACAGTCATTACATAATAGTCAAGAGAACAACTCAACAAGAAGATTTAACAATCTTAAGTATTTATATACCTAACATAGGAGTGCCAAGATTCATAAAACAAATTCTACTCAATTTAAACAAAATGATAAACATCAGCACTATAATTGCCAGGGACAGCAATATCCCACTGACAGAACAGAACAAATACTCCAAACAGAAAATAAGCAAATAAATAAGGGACTTAAACAGAACTCTAGAAGAAATGGGCCTAACCAACATTTACAGAACTTTCTAACACAAAAACTACTAAATATAAGTTTTTTGCATCAGCTCATGGAAACTTCTCTAACACTGATCACATCTTAGGCCACGAGACATGTTTCAGCAAATTTTAAAAAGTAGATATTATACCATATATCTTTTCATGTCACAGTAGAATAAAATTAGAAATCAATTCCAACAGAAAAATTTACCCTTTCACAAAGTCACAGACACTAAACAACCTATTGCTAAATGATAGTGGGGTCAGAGAGGAGACAAAGATAGAAATAAAAAGATTATTTGAACTAAATTATAATAGACAAGTTATCAAAATCTATGGGATACAGCAAAAGCAGTCTTGAGAGGAAAACTCATACCCTTAAATGCCCACATCCAAAATACAGAAAGATTACAAATCAACTGTCTAATGAATTGTCTCAAGGAACTGAAAAATGGAGAGCAAACCAATCCCAAAACCAGCAGAAGAAAAGAAATAACCAGGATTAGAGGAGAAGATTAATGAAGCAAAAAGTTGGTTCTTTGTAAAAAGAAACATAATTGGCAAGCCTCTTGCTAAATTAACCAGAAACATAACAGAAAGGACTCTAATAAGCTCCATTAAAAATGAAAAAGGAGAAATCACAACTGATATCACAGAAATACAAAACATGATCTCTGAATACTATAATAATCTCTATGCTCATAAAATTGAAAATGTAGAGGAAATGACCAAATTCTTGGAAACATACAACCTCCCTAGGCTCAATCAGGAAGAAATAGAACTACTAAACAGACCATTATCAAACACTGAAATTGAAGCATCAATAAAAAATTTCCAACAAAAAACAAGCTATGGTATATGTACACTATGGAATACTATTCAGCCATTAAAATAAATGGAGACTTTACAGCCAAAAAAAAAAAAAATTTCCAACAAAAAAAGTCCCAGACCAGATGATTTCACACCCGAATTTTATCAAAACTACAAAGAGGAACTTGTACTTATACTTCAGAAATTATTCCATAACATTGAGAAGGAAGGAATCCTCTCCAACTCATTCTATGAAAGCAATACACCTTGATACCAAAGCCAGGGAAAGATACAACTAAAAAGAAATCTAAAGACCAATATTCCCTACTAATATAGATGCAAATATTCTCCATAAAATCTTAGTAAACCAAATTCAGCTGCACATCAAAAACAATAATTCATCACAAATAAGTGGACTTCATCCCAGAAATGCAAATATGGTTCCACAAATGCCAATCTGGTGAACATTATGGTGAACATAATTCACCACATAAATAGATGCAAAACAAAGACCATATAATCCATTCAATAGATACAGAGAAAAACATTTGACACAATTCAGCACCCTTTTATGATAAAATCACTAAACATAATAAGGATAGGGTGGCGCCTGTGGCTCAGTGAGTAGGGCACCGGCCCCATATACCAAGGGTGGCGGATTCAAACCCAGCCCCAGCTAAACTGCAACAACAACAACAACAAAAAAATAGTTGGGCATTGTGGAGGGCACCTGTAGTCCCAGCTACTCGGGAGGCGGAGGCAAGAGAATCGCCTAAGCCCAGGAGTTGGAGGATGCTGTGAGCAGTGTGATGCCACAGCACTCTATCAAGGGTGAAAAAAAAAAACATAATAAGGATAGATGGGACATTTCTCAAAATTATAAAGAAGACTATATATGACAAACCAACAGCCAACATCATATTGAACAACGAAAAATTGAACGCATTCCTGCTTAGAACTGAAGCTAGACAAGGTTACCCACTTCCACCACTTCTATTCAGTAAAGTGCTGGAAGTCCTCACCAGAGCAATCAGGCAAGAGAAGGAAATTAAGGGTATTCAAATGGAGAAAGAAGAGGTCAAACTATTGCTCTTTGTGGACAATATAATCTCTTACCTAGAAAACTCCAAAGAGTCAACCAAGAGTCTCCTGAAATTGATAAATAAATTAAGCAAAGTCATAGGTTACAACATCAATGTACACAAATCAGTAGCTTTCACACATGCTAATAACAGTCACATGGAGAATCCAATTAAAGATGCAATACCCATGAATGAAGACAGAAAGGAACTCTTAAACACTGTTGGTGGTAATGCGAACTAGTACAACCTTTACAGAAAATTGTATGAAAATACCTCAAAGAACTTAAAGTAGACCTACGATTTGATCCAGCAATCCCACTGCTGGGTAGATACCCCAAAGAAAAGAGGTCATTTTATAAAAAGGACACCTGCACACAAACATCTACAGCATCACAATTCACAATCACAAAGACATGGCAACAATCCAAGTGCCCACCAATACATGAATGGATTAACAAAATGTGGTGTATGCATGCTATGGAGTAGTACTCAGCCATTAAAAAAACTGGTGATCTAGTATCTTTGTTGACAAGCTAGTGGGAATGAAAACCATTCTTCTAACTGACATATCACAAGAATGGAAAAACAAACACATGTACTCAATACCAAATTGGAACTAATCCGTCAACACTTAAGTGCACATATGGTAGTAAATCTCAATGAATATCAAGCTGGGGGAGGGAGAAGGAAGGAATAGGTAAATTCACACCTATTGGGTATAGTGCACATTGTCTGGATGAAGGGTACTCTTATAACTGACTCAATCTGTACAAAAATAAAGTATATAAATAAACATGTACCCTCTAATATTATGAAATTTTAAAAAAGAAAAAAGGGGGGGAATGGAGATGCAATACTTTTCACAATAGCAACAAAGAAAATAAAACACCTAGGAATATATTTAACTAATGAAGTGAAAGACTTCTGTAGAGAGAACTATGAAACACTGAGGAAAGAAATTGCAGAGAATGTAAACAGCTAGAAAAACATGTTCATGTATTGGCAGAATCAACACTGTTAAAATATCTGTATTACCCAATGTGATTTACAGATTCAACAAAATCCACATTAAAGTACCAATGTCATTTCTTGCAGATCTAAAAAAATGGTTCTACACTTTATATTAAACCAGAAAAGACACCAAACAGCCAATGCAACCTTATGTCATAAGAACAAATCAGGCACTTTACCAGACTACAAGGCTATAGTAACCAATACAGTTTTAAAATATATATTTCAACATATATTTCAATGTGTAAATTTAAATTACGTATCTATGGAACTCCTGAAGCACTTGTATAGAATCTTAGAGTTAATGAAATGTAGTTTGATTACTGAAGGAGCTAGTTTCCATGAAAAAAAAAATGTAGAGAAAGAAAAGAAACAGTTTGAAACCTTTGCCATAAAAGAAAGTGATTGATAATCTAGCCTCAATCTATTTTTCTTACCTCATATCTTCTATTGCATTTCACCCACTTTGAAAAAGAAAGAAAACTTGGTATGTTTTTCCTAATTATTGATGCAAGAATGCATATAAAACAAAAGAATAAAATAGAAAAAATCACCCATAATCCCTCAATCTGAGCATAACTACTAGAAATGTTTCTAGTGTAATTTTCTTTCAGTATTTTTCCTGGTGAGATTGATACTTCTGGGCACAGTGGTGCACACCTGTTCTCCCAGCTACTTAAGAGGTTTAGGAGAGAGGATCACTTGTGCCCAAGAGTTTGAGGCCAGCCTAGGTAACGTAGTAAGACTGATAGTTATATTATAGAGAACCGTGCCAAGAGCTTAAGATACTACCTCATTTACTCACAAACATCCTATTATGCAATTAATTTTATAATTTCCATTTTAAATTGAAGAAATAGAGTATAAAACAGTTTGAGTAACTTGCCCAAGGTCCCATAGTAGATTGAAGAATTGGGCTTCAAACCCATATCTATCCCACTCCAGAGACTATGTGATTAACTACAACACTGTATGCTCTCCCTTTTCATGCCCTCTTTCACTTACTTTACTCTGCCCTCTTTAATTTACTATTCCCTGAAGACATCTCCCTGTTCTGATGCCATTTCCTTTGCTAGGATTACCCTTTTCCCCACTTCTGCCTAGCCAAATCCTTCTTATCATTCAAATGCCACCTTCTTTTCAGTCTTCTCTAATCCATCTCCAGCCCTCCCTTCTAGAATTCCAAATAATACACTTTCCCATGCTTTTTCATCTAGTCCTTCCTCCTTTGTCAACGTCCTCCCTTTCCCCAGCCTCCCATACTGTAACACAGACAGCAGCAGGAGTTTACTATATTTGTCAGTGCTGAGTGGCCCTGCTCCAGTTCCCACGCTTTGGACCTTGGGCTGAGCAGTTACTCTAGGATGCAGCTTCTGGGATAGAGGGAGACAGCTTAGCCCTCTGATACTAACTGCAAACTGAAGCTCCTGTGCACAAAATTTAAGAAAACCATTTCTTCTGTGATTTTGGCAAAGCCAATCTGCCACCCCTCTCCCGGGGCTGCCTGTTGCTTTTGTAACTTCTTTTCCCTCAAGGCTGCCCTTGACATTGCTTTGAAGAGGATTTCCTCTTGATAAGGCACTCTAAATGTGGGATAATGCCAGCTTTGTGACCTGCCCTGGGTTCTGCAAGGGCAGCCGTGGTGGCTAAACAAATTTTCTTTGCTATATTCCAAAGTTTTCATGGCCCCTTAAAGAGGTCTTGGCAATTGAAAAGCAGCGTTCTGGATCCAAGACTATGAAACTTAGTTTCACGGAACTGTAGTTTCTGAGCTTCTCAAGTCATCTCTAGGGGTTCTTGAAGGAAAGTGTGGTTATGTTTATCCAACCCACTTTTTTAAGGGTGAAAACAAGGGATTATCTGTACATACTCCAACTGGAATGTGGCAGCCGGAAGTGACTGGGCTTGAAAACCATGAACTTTCTGAGTGTGTGCCAATTGTAGACAGTTTGCTGATGTATTTCTAAAATACTACAACCTTATGACAGGGATGTGGGAAAATGTGAATCTCCAACCTGAACTTTGCCCTGAATTCAAGAACCACATATCCAACTGCTTACCATCTTTACCTGGATACATGAGAGACATCTCACATTTAACATACCTAAAAAGAGTTCCTGATATTTTCTCTGGCCCAGCTTACCCTACCCCAAAAAACAAACTCTGCTCCTTCCTCAATTTTTCCATCTCAGCTAACAGCTACCTCATTCTTCCAATTGCTGACATCAAACATCTTGGTGTCATTCTTGTCTCTTTTTTTTTTCTCCTTGCACCCCATATCTGGTACAGAGCAAATCCCATTGGCCCGACTGCTAGTGTGTGACCACTGCTCAGTGTCCCATTGTCACTATTCTGTCCCAAGTTACCACCATTTCATTTCTGTATTATTGTGGTAACTTACTAACAGGTTTCTCTACTTTTCCCTGGCCCATTTTCAGTCTATTCTCCACCTGGCAGCCAGGGTGATATTGTTGAAACTAAATGGCATCTAACAAAACCCTCCAGTGACTTTTCATTTCACTCACAGTAGAAGCTTTTCTGTTCCTTGAACATGCCAAGCCCACTTCCATTTCAGGGCTTTGCACTCTGTCTTTACTCCACTCAGAAAGCTTTTCACCAGAACTCCACAGGGCTATCTCCCTCATTCCCCAGGTTTTTACTTATAGTTCATCTTCTGATTGAGGCCCTCCCTAGCCATACTCTCTAAATTGCAAAACAAATGCCCCCCATTTCCATTTCCCCTCCCTGTCTTACTTTTCTACTTAGGATTATGGAGAGCTAACAAGGGATGCAGTTTGCATATTTACCATGTTAATAGGTGACTACTCCACTAAAAGATTAGTTCCATCAGGGCAGAAAATTTATCTTGTCACTCACTACTATACAGGCAGCGTCAAAACAGTGCCTGGCACATAGTAGTCACTCAAAAAACATTAAGTAATCTGGCCCTATAGCTCAGGGTTTAGAGCACTGGTCTTGTTTTTTTTATTTTTTTATTTTTTTGGTATTTTTTGTTTGTTTGTTTGTTTTTTATTTTAAATACATGTATTTTATTATTCTTCATTACATTTTTCTCCCCCCCCCCCACCCCTCAGTGGTAAGACAGAATTGATTTACAGAAAAGAATACAGAAAACACTAAAGCTCCTGGTAGAGGGAGAGAATTCAAGTGGGGAGAGAGAAGCTCTCTCCGTTCCTCTCCCGGTCTTTCCCCGTCTC
>CAUYRH010049049.1:0-10992 GCA_963574655.1 Perodicticus potto | reverse complement strand
TATAGTGATTAAAAGGCCATGTAGGCTATGTTAAATAGTTCAATGAAAATATTTCAGATTGTATATAAAGTCAGCACATTGTGCCCCATGATTGCACCAATGTACACAATTATGATTTAATAAAAATTAAAAAAAAAAAAGACATACATCTTTTATGTGTATTTTGGAATTTTTACATTTGATAAGGCACATGCTTTGATGATAGAAAAAATTTGAAATACTCTTTGGAAATATATTATTTTGTATATTTTTACATATATATTATTTCATAGATATCCCACATGTAGTCCCTAGATAATGACAAAAAAGCTGGCATAACAAACTTCTCTTGATATGGCTAATTAAATTTATTTTCTTTTTAAAGTTTATAAAATAACTTTTGGGTTTTTCCATCATATGACTTCTTAGCTGAGCCATGGGTGGAAGAACTCTTCTAAATCACAGGAAGAGAAACTGGTCTACCTGAAGTTAAAACCAACACTATTCCACTAGGTTGGGGGTAAGCATCACAGTGAGCTCCTGGGGGATCAGAAACTCTTTAAAAAAGGATGCTAAGTTTTGTGTATACATGCATTTGGGGGGAAGTGTATCTATATCTTTCATCAGATTTTTCAAAGGAATCCATTAACACCTTCTAATCCTTTGAAAGTTCAGGAACAATTCTATTACATCAACTTATTTAAGACCTTTCTATGAGCTGTTTTGGTAATATTAATATCTCAATAAAATGGTTAAATGACCCTAACCTATACGATTTCATGTGATTTAGTAAAACATCTATATTACAGAACTATTTTAAGAAATTCAATTTTAATGTATTCAAGAAATTCAAGTAGAACTGAACTTTAATACTGTCATGTGCCACATAGCAATTCAATCAATGACAGATCACATTTGCAATGGTGGTCCCATAAGACCACCATTATAACTGTGCCTTCTCTATGTTTCAATGTGTTTACATACATGAATACTTACCATGATATTACAGTTGCCTACAGTATTCAGTACAGGCGATAGGAGCAGTAAATGCTACCATCTAACCTAGATTTGGCTGTACCATCTAGGCTGATGTAAGTACACTGATATCCACACTGTGACAAAATTGACTAATGATAATTTTCTCAGAATGTATCCTTATTGTTAAGCAATTCACGATGTATTTATGTCTAACATTTATGTCTCTTTAGGAAATGTATTAAATAAAATTCTTATTCTTTTGAAAGCAAATGGATATTTGTCAAGCTTAATGAGACTTTAAAGCAATTGATTCTTTTAAAAAGTTTTAAGCAAATCCCTATAATTTTCTTTAACTGTTAATTTACTTAGCAAATCCTTTGCTGGCAGTATAAGGTAAATCACTTCAACTTCTGTCTAAATTACTACATATGCCAACTACAAGGCTTCAATTGGCTTATGTTGCACAAAGGCAGATAGTTAACAAGATGCCTATGCACCACCCTAGATCATGGTTTGTATTGGCAACTAGTTAACACCAACACCAGATAATCTCATAATCAAAAACAAAAAGGAAAAGATAAGGGGAAAAATGCATTCTAAAGATTAGACAAATAATACTGTTAACCAAGCATAAGATAGAGGTAGACACCGCTACCCCAACACATTCGGGTTGTAAGCTAATGAATACTAATATTAGCCTAGTAATTTTGATCTAAGTCACAACCCATATTTTAAGCCATAGATACTGGAATACTTTTCAGTGCTTGCATCCCTCCTTTTCCCCCTTGAAGTTTCTGGTATAACATCCTCCTTGAGTCCTCCTCGCCCTTACCCCTCAGAGTTAAGCACCTCTCAAAGTGGTACTTACAGTGTTACCTATCAATACACTTACATCATTTTGTGTTCATCTCCTATTTGTTGCCAGTTTCAACTGCAAACCCTGTCTCTTCAGGATTCACATCTTCATATATATAGTTTCTGGTACACACTAGGTTCCAAATAAATATTGTTGGCTAAATGAAAGAAGAAGGGCCCTTTATAAAACCACGAGCAAACATAACGATGTAGAAGACAAAACACACCTTTGAATCACACATTTCATCTTTCTCTGGAAAGTTCCAATTCACGAAAAGAATTCTATGCAATCTGATTTGAGGCAGTGCTTTCCATGAAAACCACAGAGAGATAGTGTAACTCAGCCAAGATGTGAAGGCCCCATTTCAGAGCTTGCTAGAGATCAGTGGCATCACTCACCAGCTTTCAGCATGGCAGTGTGCTCAGGGAGAAGCGAATCTGCGGCCACAAGCCTGCATTGCACAAGCCTGCGAGTTCCTGCTGCCTATATCAACAGGAGGCTTTGCCCAGCAGATGGTCTGGCATACTTTTCATCTTCCTTGACAATTAAAGCTCCAGTGTGGCATGTTTGTGTTTCAGGTGAAAGGTTTAAGGTAGGGAGAGTCACCCTTGTTGCATCATAAACACTAATTAGCTGGCACTATTTCCAAATAGCCTTTGATTAAAACCTTGAGACAGTGACAGCAGAGAACAACAAGGCCCAAGACTTCCTCAAACAAAACAAACACCACTCACAGCAATCATCTTTTGGAGCTCTTACCCAGAAAAGTAGTCCCACTACAGACCTATCACTCAAGGTCATCTGGAAGCAACCTGGGCCAAGTATGCCAGACTTGGGGCAAAACCAGGACACCCCAGAGAGCTTAAAATGTCAAGAGGTTCAGAAGCAACCCTCAAAGAGCCTAGCCAGAGCTCTTATCATCCCCAGTAGATAACACAGACAATAAGGAAACATGGACCCTTGTGCAAGACCAAATCTCAAATATCTCCTCCAGGGTTTTATTTGCAGGCCAGCAGCTGCAGTGTCCCAACTAGAACCTTCCTTCTGCACCTTCAGCCTCTTGCCTCTTTGGCCTCCCCTGCTCCAGCCTATAACTTGTAGCCCCACTGCTGCCACAGACCAGGTATACCTGGTATACCTATACACCTGGAACACGTTAGATACCTCGTACACCTCATCATTTCTCTTGAGTCTTAAAGAGACCAAAGGCTCCGGCTGATATCCATAAATTACACTCTGAATTGAAGGACACTTGGTCATGCTACTGCTTACATTAGAACACCAGAGCTGGGTAACATGGAAAGGGCCTGTGCCTGGGTAGATTAAGACTTGGGGCATCTTCCCAGTGAATGGAGACACTCTGGCTTTTGCTGCAAGCTTTTCTAAAGCCCTTGGCTTCACCCTAGTTTCCCCAAGTGTCTCTGTGGCAGGCACCATGCTGGGCACAAGGGATTAAAAAAATGAGTAAGATATATTCCCACCTTCAAGAAGCTTGAGTCCAGTGGGGTCTTACTGCAGTGTTACAAGAGCAATCTTGTTCTACTTTCAAGTGGAGGCATGTGATCAAAAACAACAGAAGCTGGCTCCCTAGCTCTCTTAGAGAGGAGCTTGGCTATAGGAGCCCCGTTTTCAGGCCCCATTTTTCTGCCCTCTCCCATTCATAGTCCCCCCAAATTCCCCAGTCCAAGGGCAACTCTGCCTGCCTCCATCTCTTATTCCTTCTTCAGAGCTCATTGTTCCCTACAAATCCATCACCCTCCTGCCTCTGCCCCACCCGTATCAGGAATCCACACTCTATTTTTCCTGGGTTTGCTTGCTACTCAAACCTTCCCATCCCATGCGGTGAAAGGACTTCTGCACTCCCAGTCACTCACAGGCAGCTTCCTTAAACTGGGTAGATTTCTGGTAGCAAATTTTCTTCCCCAGTTTTGCCCTACTCTGGTCAGTAAAACAGTATGAATCTATTTATATTTTCCTCAAATCACATTAACCAAAGATTCAAGGGCCATCCTACTCCCAAACATGTTAGATCATACATATAAAGTCAGGGTCTTAGATGACGTTGCCAGTAATTCAACTAACACAAGATTTGACTGAGTAAGATCAAGTACATTACAATGAAACCGTGAATGGGGAATCAAAAGGTGAGCATTCCTCCCAAAGAGTAACTCAGTAGCTATTTAAAGTATATTCAACCTAAACTCAAAATACTTATTCAAAACTCACATAATTGCCCTGACATTGAAAGGCACAGCAAACTTAACATGGGTAGGTAATAAAGTCTTTGTATTTGGGTGGAGGATTTTTGATTATTGTTTTTGGTTGTTATTCTTGTTTGTGGACTATTCATCGGTGAATGGGAAGTAATTTTGCAACAATCTGGGGTTGGACTTCATTAATGCAAAATTTACACAGGATTCTTGCTTCTTGTCCACCAATTGCTTCCCTCTAAGACAGTGGTTCTCAATGGAAAGTGATTGCCCTCCACAGGGGACACTGGGTGATGGCTGGAGACATTTTGGTTGTCATTTCTGGGGATGAGAGGGAATGCTACTGGCATCTGGTGAGTGGAGGCCAGAGAGGCTGCTAAACATCCTACAATGTTCCAGACAGCCCGCCAAAACAAAGAATTATCCAAGCCAAAATGTTATCAGTGCCACAGTGGAGCCACCTGCTCTAAAGGAATTCACTGGACGTGTGCAATGCAGCCATCACCCTGTGTTTCACTTAGCTTTCCCTATGACATCTTTTCTTCCAAGTCACGCAGGTGAATTCAGTAAGCGTTCCTTCAGGAATTATGTTTGAGAAGACCATCCTAGCATTTAATGCCATGGCTAGCTTTCAATCTTGTCTTCCATAGAGACATGTCTTTGCATGGTGACAAGGATGCCAGAGTTATCTGACAGATTTCTGTGGACCCCATTGTCATTATAAGCCCTTGAAGCTGTCAGAAAGGAACCTAATCAGAGTACATAATTATTTGTTTAGTTTATTTGCCCAATTCAGATAAATAGGTGGAAATATTCCATTTTGCAATACATGCTTCGCTCCATATTGTCTGCATTGGCAATCCTAACCACACTAAAAATACTATGTATGATGTAAACTGATCCTTTGTGGAGAGCACCTGAGATACCCTCAGAACCTCTTGATGAGAGTCTCCCTAGACATAGGTCACCTTGCTTTCTTGGCCAAAGTGGACTGGACCAACAACTGGCATCTGGTCCAGAAAAGAATCTGGGAGAAGAGCTCAGCTCAACATGAGATCTTAAAACAGATGATATATTGGCAGGAACTATCATGTGCTTTTGGTTGGACTGTTTTTGTGTCACATGTAGAAAAGGATGAAGTTGAGAAGCACAGAGGAGGCAGCGGGCAGAATCCATGAATGACATAAGACATCAGCAAGCAGAAACCACAATGTAGAAAGAAGACCAATGTGTTTTATATCTTTATGAACCCCTAGTATCTACAGAAATCATTTGATCCCTAAAGTTTTATATCCTATATAACATCCTGCCTCCCTGAAGTGGTGCAGGGCCACTGTAGAGATTGCTTCCTGCACTTTTTTTTCTTACATGTATAATTTCAAAATAAAACGGCAGTAACATGGGTACTCTCTGAAAAGTCTCTTAAACTCCCACCTAAAAGTCCACAAGACCTTGTCAAAGTGGAAAGGAGGTAGAGACCCTGATCCAGAGAGATTTTAAAATAAATAGAGGATCAGAGAAGTTGAAGGCCTAAGGTGTTTACCTGCCCCAGAACATCTTTACTTTCCTTCTAATTCATGACTTGGATTTAAAATGGGAGAAAATCTCTTAGTGGGACCAGAAGCAAGAAAGATTTTTTCTTTGATGGTTTATTCCCTCTTCTTCTCCAGCCACTTTTTCGTCTTCTTGCCAGATTAAAACAAGAATTTCTATACCTTCTCCTGCATGATATAAATAGGACCTGATGAGCCCTGTCCTAGCTGAAACCTGGGGCAGACCACAGCTCTGTGCCCAGCCCCATCCTGAATGAGTCAGTATAACTCAATCCACCCTATAATCAAAGCATGATTTATCCTGGAGGCCTGAACCCACAGCAAAACATCAGATAACAACTAGCCTATTAATAAGAGATGAAAGGGTTATTTTTAGATTAGGTTAAACTAGAAAAAATGTTGACTCAATTTTGGCTTACTAAGATAACCAAAATATGTACATTAACGGCTCATCTATTTATGTGCTTAGCAGTGCTCAAATTAACAGGCACATATCTACTTTCATAACTCCTTGTGGTATTCTGAAATGGACACAGGTGATCTAGGTAGGTAAGAGTTGCCTTTGTGAGCAAATGCATTTCTCTTTCCTCTTAGAAAACATCTTGAAATTGCTTCCCAATACTGTAAATACTCAGGCCTTTAGGATATTACAAATTCAGTACATGCTGCCTTTTGACTACAGTTTCACACTGAGTTAGCATCTGCTCATTTCTCTTTCCAGTTTTCTTTGATGTGTGGAGAAATGGTAAATACAGGCATGACATAGTGTAAGAATGATTTCTGTTGCTGGTTGCTAGAGTAAAATTCTTAATTAAAAATTCTTTTCTCAATTTCCACATGGAGCTAACTTATAAAGAATTAGGATGAATAATGAGACTATTTTATCAAAAAGAAAATATCCTTCTATTTTTCCTTATTTTCAACAACTCTGAAAAGTATATAGATGAATAGTGTGCCCACTTTACAGATAGAAAATTTGAAACCAGAAGGCCCATCATCACAAAGCAATGTTCTATTGATTCTGAAATGAAAACTCTATTTTTCTAATTTTAATTTCAGTACTATGACTTCATATATCATTATCCAAGGAGGTAAAATGGGCTTAAAGAAAAGAAATGGACCCTCTAGCTCAAACTTATTGATATAGAATTTCCATGTATGGCTCTGATGGACTAGCTTGTACCATTCCAATCTTCCTACTGAGAATAAGTATAAATTATGGACAAACTACAAAATAAGTTGTTGAAAGACAGTAGATAAAAAAGTCAGCTAGTACTTGAGAAGCAAAGATCCCAGAACAGAAATTTAAAAAAAGGTAAAAAGAAGAAAACCACACAGATGAATCCAACATTCTTTGCTTTTCTTCTGAAGCATTTGCTAAAAAAAACACTCCTGCACAACCAGAAGGCAGGAGCTCAGATCTTTCAGAAGATATCATAGCCAGGTAACAGAGACAAACTTGAAATCTAAGACTACTAAGGCATCAGACCTGGAGAAGCAAAGAATTTGGAGAAAAGATAACCACAAATAAGTGAATACACAAATTGAATAAACATGAGACATAGTGATGAGGTCTAATGTACATGTAATTGGAAGAAAAAGGAAGGGGGTCAGATAAAGAGGAAAAAGCAATATTTGAAAAGGCACTGGCCAAAAATTTTCCAAAAATGCTAAAAACATTAATCCACAGATTTAAGAAGCTCTGCAATAGGGAAGCAGGATAAATACCAAAGGGGGGAAACCACATTTAGATACATCAGAATTATATCATGCTTGAAAATATCATAGGCTCAACATATTAAAAATTGAAACCAAAAAGAGATCTTAAAACAGGCAAGGGTGAGGGCTCGAGGTAACAAGGAGGGAGATACATCACATTCAAATAAGCAACAATTATACTGATGGCTGACTTTTTGAAAGAAACAATGGAACTTAGAAGATGATGGAATGACTTAAAATGCTGAAAGAAGATAATGGCTGAATTCTAAACCTAGAAAAATATCTTGTAAAATGAAAATCAGATAAGGCACTTTAATGAAATTTATTAAAATAAAGCTTTGTCTAAAGTTGTGAATTTATGTTAAAAACATATTATTTGTGTAATACATTTTTCTGCTAATGAATATGCCCTTTCCCACAGATTATAGATCTGCAACAAAATAGATAAGAAACAATATGTTATTTTTAAGAGCAATCAACTGATGAATCTTATGTTTTTTCTTACTCCAATTCACAATTTTCAGCTAATTTTTACCTTTGTCTTCAAATATATATAGTGTTGCACCTAAGAAACAATGTCTAAACATAAGTAAACTTCGGCTAATTTAAAACCATGAGAAAAACTAATTTAAATAATTGACCTGGTTCCACATAGCAGCTGAGGAAGAGAAGAAATACCTGGGCCACCCTCTCTGTATCATATGCTTAATATTCCTGCACTGGACGAAAAATGCTTATGGGTGAGGCAAGAAGCTAACTGGAAGCATAAATAACTTCTTAGATGTGTATCAACTGAATAGAAGTATGTTGAGGCTGCATCTGAAAACATGATAAGCACCTTCCTTTTAAAAATTTCATGTAGTATAAAGAAAAGATCTTGGGCTTTGGCATCAGGTGGATCTTTCAGATCACTCTTCCAATCCACCACTTTCCAGCTGTCCGACCTTATACAAAATACTTAGCCTCTTTGACTCTTCCTTTCATTTTTTTCTCTCTTTTGTAAATGAGAATACTGGTACCTACCTCAAAGACTTGTGAAGATTAAATGAGATAATGAATACAAAGTACCTGGTACAGTAAATGACTCATAGTTGGCACTGAAAATAGTAGGTGTTATTTTTATTATAAAGGCATATCAGGTAGGAGGGAAATAATAATAAATAAGTCCATTGTCACTCTGAGAATGATGAGGAATATGGCTGAGTGCTAACAAAAGCAACATGCTATTTATGCATACTGATTTCCCTATCCTGCAAGCTGTGAAATTTGGTTGCCTTAGAGATAGGGTAGTTATTAGCCATTGGTAAAACTAAATACACTGCTGAGAATTTATAGGGAAATGCATTTAATTAAGTGCCATCTGAGCTACCCACATAGTGAACAAGGATTCTGGCAACAAAGGGGTTTTTGTTGCCAAGTTCCTGCCAAATGCTATTTTCCTACTGTTAGTGTGTTGTTTTTGTTGTTGTTATTTTTTTCTGGCCGAGTCCTGAACAAAGATTCCAGATGGCAACATGGAATAAGAAAGCCCCAGCACCACAGACCAAAAGTCTCCCAAAATCCAAAGATGGTTGGAAATGCCCTCAGAAAATATTTCCCCTGGATGGAGGAAGGAGATGGGTACCAGAGACAAATGTAAACTGGGACATAATAGTGATTAAACATTAAACTTTAGGGTAAATTTTTGGAGGATGTTAATTAGGGTTGCTTCATCTTTAACTCCCTCCCCCCCAAACACAGAACTCCAGTGCAGGGCCTGGGCAAAGTACAAGGTTCTCACCAAGTGCTGGTTGAACCAAATTGAACTGACCTAGAGAAGTTGAGTACACAGAAGGAGCAAAAACAACGAAAACAAATTCATGGCTCGGCGCCTGTGGCTCAGCAGGCTAAGGCGCCAGCCACGTACACCTGAGCTGGCGGGTTCGAATCCAGCCCGGGCCCGCCAAACAACAATGACGGCTGCAACCAAAAAATGGCCGGGCGTTGTGGCGGGCGCCTGCAGTCCCATCTACTTGGGAGGCAGAGGCAGGAGACTCGCTTGAGCCCAGGAATTGGAGGTTGCTGTGAGCTGTGATGCCATGGCACTCTATCCAGGGTGACAGCTTGAGGCTCTGTCTCAAAAAAAAAAAAAAGAAAACAAATTCACTGAGCACTTTGTATACTTCAGTTTCTGTACTAAGTACTTCCTGTGTATTATCACATCTAATCCTTCCAATAACCCAGTTACAACTTTATTTCAGCCTCAATTTTTAGACACAAAAGCCCGGTCTGAGAGGTTCAAGTGTTTGTCTGTTACCAAGGAGTTAGTCAGCTACGGAGCTGGGCTCAACACCGTGTCTGTCTGAATTCAAAGATCGTATTCTACCACTGTAATGAGAAACTGAAGCAAAGTTCTAAAAACTTTACCTCCCACATAAATAGGTTGCTTTTAAAAAAATCAGTGTATGGGCAGCGCCTGTGGCTCAAAGGAGTACAGCGCCAGCCCCATATGCTGGACGTGACGGGTTCAAACCCAACCCTGGCCAAAAACCGCAAAAAAAAAATATCAGTGTATAAGATTAAGATTGGTCAATGGAGGAATTCTGACCAATATGGAAATATAGATCAGGAAACTCAAGAAGATACCTAATGTGTTGGGAAATCACAGGACAACACATGTGATGTGTTGGGAAATCACAGGACATTCTGTGTAACAAAGTGGAATTTCATGGGGTTAAAAATAAAAACATTCTAAAAAGTCAGGGAGGACACAGTGTGTAAGTGAGAATCCTTACTGCCACGAGAGGGGCAGAGCTTGCGTGTATAAGGTTTAGAGCCCCATGCTTCCTTATGCAGGGTACAGCTTGTATACCCTTCTTCCTTGACCTTAGCTAGCAGAAAAATGTAGACACATAGTTGCAAATATAAATGTGAAAAAGTTCAATTAATTGTTAAACTTTTTTCTCCATATCTGATATAATGACCAAAAGGACGATGCTAAAGGTCATGTTTTTATGACTCTTTAGAAATAGACAGTCATGGCGTATAGAGATGGAAAGCACCTAGTTATTAGCTGCAAGTGCACTTTTGTCCCATAGGAATGACCCCTCCTCCAACCCAGGTCTCCACCATTATTTAGTACTGTCCCTTATCGGCTGAAGTCCCCTGTATCACTATGGAGTTGCAGGTATCTCTGTGGAGCTACAAAACCATATATCTAATGAAGTTACAGGTAATTTCAGTGATATTTCACAAACGGTTCAAATTCAATATATGCAAAACTGAGTTCATCACCTTGCAGACCAAATATGCTTTTTCTTTGATGTCCCTTATTCTAGTGAGTATCCCGGATGTTCTCGTAGCCATTTTCCTTGGAGACCCAAGAGTCATCTTCCACTTCTCTCTCTCTTCTCCCGTCTGCAACAAGTTCTGTCAGTTCCATGCTCGCGTATTTCTTGATCTCGTCCTTCTGTCTGTCTGTCTAACTCTGTCTCTCTCCCTCCCCCTGCAGCAGTGAACTCCTAGTTCACTGTTATTTCTCACCTGAGTAAAAGGTCTCCCAGTTATTCTCCCTCCATTCCTTTTTTTTTTTTAATAATTTTATTAAATCATAATTGTGTACATTGGTGCAATCATAGGGCAGAATGTGCTTCATATACAATCAGAAACATTTTGATCGTACTGTGAGAGATAGCCCTCATAGCATTTTCTTAATCAC
>CAUYRH010049048.1:0-14947 GCA_963574655.1 Perodicticus potto | reverse complement strand
TTCTGGTAATTTGTGTCTTCATTATCATTTTGTTCCAAAAATTTGGTAATTTCCTTCTTAATCTCATCTCTGACCCAGCTATCATTCAGCATAAGTTTATTTAGCTTCCATGTTTTTGTATAAGTATGCAGATTCGTGTTGTTACTAAGTTCAATTTTTATTCCATGATGATCCGAGAAGCTGCAAGGAATAATTTCTATTCTTTTAAATTTGATGAGGTTAGACTTGTGACCTAAGATGTGATCTATTTTGGAGTATGTTCTGTGGGATGATGAGAAGAATGTGTATTCAATTTTGTAGGATGAAATGTTTTGTAGATGTCTGTTAAATCCAAATGTTGAATGATTAAGTTTAAATCTAAAATTTCTTTGCTTAGCTTCTTATTGGAGGATCTATCCAACACTGCTACAGGAGTGTTAAAATCTCCAACTACTATGGAGCTGGAGGAAATCAAGTTGCTCATGTCTGTTAGAGTTTTCTTATAAATTGAGGCACATTCTGGTTGGGTGCATAAATATTAATTGAAATCTCATCATATTGAGTATTACCCTTAACAAATATGAAGTGTCCATCCTTATCCTTCCTTCCTTTTGTTGGTTTAAAGCCTATTGTATTTGCCAATAAAATTGCAACACCTGCTTTTTTCTGATTTCCATTTGCCTGAAATATAGATGACCATTCCTTCACCCTGAGTCTATATTTATCTTTTAAGGTAAGATGAGATTCTTGTATGCAGCAGATATCTGGCCCAAGTTTTTGTATCCAGTCAGCAACCTGTGCCTCTTTAGAGGACAATTTAGGCCATTCACATTATTTGAGAATATTGATAAGTCTGGTAGAATTTTGGGTATTGAGCTTTTTGAAAGTCCAGTGGACATTTTGAATCCTTTCACCACTGTGGAAGTGGAATTTGAACAAAAGTTTCTGAGTGAGTTTACTTTTGTGGTGGAGGATTGTGCTGGTCATTATAGAGGATAGGTCTGAGAATGTCCTGGAGAGCTGGTTTAGTTATGGCAAATTTCTTCAACATGTGAATGTCATTAAAGTATTTAATTTCTCCATCATAAATGAAACTCAGTTTAGGTGGATACAGGATCCTGAGTTGAAAGTTATTTTGTTTTAGGAGATTAAAAGTCGATGACCACCCTCTTCTAGCTTGAAAGGTTTCAGCAGAGAGATTTGTAGTTATTCTAATATTCTTCCCCTTGTAGGTTATCGTTTTCTTCCGTCTGGCTGCTTTCAGAATTTTCTCCTTCATATTAACTTTAGTGAAGTTAATTGTTATGTGCCTGGGGGATATCTTATTCAGGTTGAGTTCTGCTGAGGTTCTGAAGCTATCTGCTGTCTGCATTTCAGAATCTCTTTGCATGTCTGGAAAGTTCTTCATAATCTCATGAAAAAGGGCCTCTGTGCTTTGCGAAGCTACTCTTCACCTTCAGGAATTTCTATCAGGCGAATATTAGTTTTCTTTGAATTATCCCAAAACTCTCTGAGAGAATGATCCACTTTTGCTCTCCATTTCTCTTCCTCTTTGAGTGCTTGGGAGTGTTCAAAAGCTTTGTCTTCAATATTAGAAATCTTTGCTTCTGCTTGCTCCATTCTGTTACTGAGGGATTCTACTGTATCTCTCAGGTCCAGCCCCACCCCTGATTGATGTTGCTGACACTTATATTTGCACAGAATTTGTGATTCTGTCCTGGCTATATTCCCCTGTGGTCCAGGTGCTGTTTGAGTTCACAGAAACTGCGACTCAGCCCAGTGTCTGCCACTGCCCAGAGCTGGCGTTTCTGTTTCCCCGGCAGTGTGTGTGGGGTGGGTGCTGGTAGAGCTTACACTCAGCTTTCGGTTTCCTGCCTGCCTTTGTCTCAGCTATGATCCCCTGGGGGCTGGGTGTTTCTTAGGCTCATTAAGCAGTTCTGGTGCAGCCCCACTCTGGGAGTATGCCATCTCTGTGCAGGAGTCTTTGATTCTTCATCCCACTGTGCTCCTCCCAGGCCTGTACAGCCTCAGGCATACCCTTTGCTCACAGGGTCTGCATTACCATCTCAAATCTATTCTGTCAGTGTCCACTACGGGAGAAGATGCCCAGTTTTCTCTGGTTTCCCAGAGAGACAGGGAGTGTCTTTCCATAATATCCCCAGGTTTGTCAGCCCTATTGTTCCCACTGCTACCATTTCTGCTCTGTGCCAGGGGAGGGGGGCACCGCATCTGCCTTTCCCCTACGATTCCTTCAGTCCACCGTTTTCGCCTTATCCCTATGCCACAGAATCAGCACAGACCTGCAACAGCCCATGCCCTGTCCACACCTCTTGAGAAAATGTCCAAAAATCTGGACTCCATGGGGGATAGGCTTCTAGACCTTGGGGTGAGAGTGAAAGGGGAGTTCAGAATTTCAGGTAGAGAATATATATAGTTTTATACAGTTTTATGCTTGGCTGGAGAGTCCCATGGCACCCTAGTAGGGGAAGGAGGTTCGGTTTTTAGAGGGTCTCTCCCATGGGGTAAAATGGGAGGACATTTGAACTCTGCTTGCTTGTTTGTATGGAGTATACTGTGAACTGTTCTTGGGGTAGGGGACTCCTGTCTGCCTGGCAATGGATTTTGTACCTTTTGTTTGTACCTTGTAGTTGCAGCTTGCCTCAGCAGGGTTGATGTGCATTCTTCAACCTTCTCGCTTGTCTTAGCTCCAAACCATCAGCTTACTTGCTAACCTTCTGTCCTTTAACTCTCCTTCTGGATGGGAGCCTCTGCAGAAAGGTGGCTCCAGGAGGCCAACTTGCCTCCACTCCGTCATTAATTTTTAGATGAAATTTTTTCTGGATTATATCTGCTTTTTCCAGATGCATGGATTGCCTTTTAGCCTAAGTTTTGGTGATAATATTGTTTTTTTATTTTATTTTATTTTTTACCTCTTGCTATTTTTTATTGGTATTTTAGTGAGAAGGTGATGAGATAGATGATAAATCATGTATTGGAACTGCCAGCCAAATGTAATTTTAAACCAGACAACTCATTTTTCGTGAGTATTGTCTCATGCAGCTATTTGTGTATGACAAGTCATCTCTGAATTCAGTTAATTACAATAATAATAACAATTTGTTCTTGATCATTTGTGGTTTGGATAAGTATCAGGTAGCCTAGACTGGGGTTGGTAGGGCTGCTGTGCTTTGCCTGTCAGTCTGACCAGGCTTACTTTTCACTGAGGCTGGGCTCAGGCCTGTTCTCTATATATTTATTCTAGAGACCAAGCTTAGTATCTGGGAAAGCTCTTCTCATGGTGATGAAAGAGGTACAAGAGAGATAATAGAAATGAATGTTTCTTCTTACTGCCTCTCTTTGATATTGGCACACCTGAACTTAAGTTTCATTAAGTAAACCAAGTCACATAACCTAGCCCCCATCAAGGAAAAAAGAAGTATAGACTGCCCCAGGTAGAAAGGACTACAAAATCACAGGACAAAGGCCATGTCATCAGAGAGAGAGGAAAAAATAGCAACTATCAATCTATCCAAAGTATTTCTTGTGTGCAGGTACTATGCCAAGTTCTTTCCACAGATTGTTCATATCTCCCATTTCTCCAACACTTCTAAAAATAAATTTCCTTCTACTTTATAACGAGAAAACTGAGTTTGAGGGATTTTCGGTGACTTTCCCACCATCAAACACCTTTTAAAAGATTTAAGTGGGATTTGAAATGAGGTCTCTTTATCTAGCAAGTTTATGCTTTTCTAACTCTACTCCTTCAAATTAAATTTCTCCCCCAAACCCCATAATTACTCAGCCCTCAGGAAACACTTAGTGCTCATAGAAGAAAATCAGAGACGGAACCAGAAGTTATAAGCCATCTGACATTTGGAGAGCTCTTATCAACTACTCCCTAAGATAGAAGGTGAGAGAGGCAACCTAGGGAAGAATCATGATTTTGTTAATGGGAGTGGAGTTTATGCCAGGTAGCAGTTGAACCTTCCGGGTAACTTTGTAACTTGGTGTTGGCTGGATCACAGGGCTCAGAAGAGTGATGCACGAAAGACCTTGAGAGAAACAACTCCAGCCACACCTGCTGTCCCACAGTTAACATTTCCACATCTGTAGTATAGAGCAGGTTAGCAGAGGAGAGAATCTCAGCTTTGGAGGTATATATAGTAATGAGTCATACAGTCATTAATGTGTGAACCCCAGGCAGGGAGCTCACATTTTGTGTGTGAGAGGAGTTTTTGTTCAGTCATAACTGCTCCCCTACTGGGTCTAGAATTGCTCTCTGCACCAAAAATGCCTGACTTCATTTTCTTTGAATTTAAAAGGACATTCACAAACATTTTGGCTTAAGTTTAAAAGAAAACTTTTTTTTAAAGGAAATGAAATTAGGAAAAAAAAAGATTAGTAGAATGTAACTGAAAATAGTTTTACTGAAAATGCCTCCAATGAAAATAGAGTTAAAAAAATATGAAAGATATGCTGTGCCCCAGCCCAATCTTTATACCTCTTTGTCAGGTTATTGTTTTGATAAAGGAGAACAAACAAAGAAGCCTGATAGGTACAGATCACTTGTATTTTGCAACAAAAACTAAAATAGAAGTTTCTCTTCAAATGATGTGACTAACATAGGTCTTAAAATGAATTCAGGATTTTCAATAGCATCAGGTATTATAAGTAGCCCTGTAAAAGGAGAATTCAGAGGAGGCTTCAAATACTGACCCTGCCCGTACATTATGGGTTTACCTCTCTCCTGTTTTCTTCTTGTGATTTCGCACGAGCTTCTCATTAGTTACAACTGGGCTGTACATTTACATAGAAGTGGGTACCTTATCCTTGAAAAAGAACACTTTTTCCTATTGGGCATAAGTAGAAACAACGAGGGGCTAGTTATTACATATAGATACCAGAGGCATTCTTACTGTTCCATCCCGAAGACATTGTAAAAGCGCGAATAGCAGGGAAATCAACTACATGGTTAGCAACAAACCCAGGGTTTCTTTCTGCTGGGATATTGGGCAGAACTCTAACCTTTTATTGGTGAGGGTAATCTTTACTGAACTGTGACCTGGGCAAGGGGGATTAAGTCTCTAAATTAAACTATTTTGAAGGAAGGTAGGCTCTGCTCATCTTTTCTCACTTCTTTTCAAACTGCTCTTTCTAGACCATTATCATTCAAGGAAACTTCATCTAATGACTATCTGTGTGTCACTCTTTTGGGGGGTGTAATGGAGTGATGATGTTTTAGGCAGGGAGACCCTCAATCTTAACATTACATGCTCCCTGATCACTCCTAGAAATATATATGAATAAGTGCAGATCCATATGCTTTTTTTTTTTTTTTTGCTGCACACATATATGAAGTCGGACAATTAGGCTCTGTTATGGTTTCATAGATTCCCAAGGGGAGCACTTTGAAGGTGACTGCACTGATATTCAGCAATAAGGCATGTAGCACTTTTTCTAGGACAAGTTTGTGAACTGAATTGTGTGACCTTGTAAGCATTTCTCTTGAAGGACTTATTTTGTGTGATGGGCAATTTAGAGTGGTAAATGTAATTGTAGCTATTTTTTAGATAAGCATAAGCAACTCATCTGGATAGCAATATCTGAAACTGTTTAGTAAGTTCTCCTAAGAGCTAGCCATGGGCAAAATGAAAATTGGCGGTTTGTTTTTGATAAGTACACTGCCAGTTCTTCGTCTTGCCCCTTATAATTAGAACTCTGAAGTTACTATCTGCTCCTAACTTGGTACAATCTCTCTTGCCCCATCAAAGTTTGTTTTCAGGTTAAGAATCATCAACTGACACCAAAAATGTAGGCAATTATTTGGAGGAAAAAATACTTTGTATAGGGATGAATGTACATTACTGGGGAACAAAGCCACAGATAGTGATGGCTTACAACCTAGGTACTTGGACACTAAGATTTTCTGGTAAAGGATATCCTTAAACTATTTTTGAATTTAAAAAATACCCATGAAACAGCCATTTAGCACACAGTTTCTTTGCTTGAACTTTAACTCAGTGTGGTAATTTGAGTTAACATGTACTAAAGAATAATTTATAAACCCCAAATATTTGTTATTCCAAAATCCATCAGAGATGTGATTCATGGGGGAAATTAAAATGAGTTTGAATGATGAAAGGTTTAGACTCCTAAATTAAAGAAATAAAGCTTTAATAGTAACATTTCAGATATCTTCTTGAGATTGTAATAAAGGAGACAGGGATAAAAAGAAAAAAAATCTGTTACAGAAAGAGCACCCGCTGTGTGCCCAGCTAGATACTTTTACAGGTAGTCATTCAGCAGGCTGTGGGTATCTTCATGTTGTTGTATCTTCTGTCTTGTTCCAGTCTAACTCTAGTGACTAATAGAATAATTAGTTAGTGGAAGATACTTCATAAATGTTTATGAAATGAGGAGGAAGAAGAGAGGGGCTAAAACAATCAGCTGAGAACATACAAGTAGAGCTAATATTAGAATCTGGGTCTGTCTCAGTAGCTTGCTTTCTTTGTCCTTTCTTTGCCTCACTGTGAATTTGTATCAGTGGGATGAGGAAGAATCAACTTTGATGTCTTGAAGTCATCCACATAGAAAATTGTGTATCATACCTTGTAAATTACCCACCTATACATCTACAGACTGACGGGGGAGTTACTCCTCTTTGTGACTTGGCCCTGAACTGGAAACCTTTCTGTTTTGCACAGTGCCAGATATTTCTTCATATCACTCCAAAGAGAATGTCAGAAATGAATGACTGGGTCTTATTTGTGAACTCTGACTTCATTTGGACACAGAAGCCTTGAATGTAGGCTGCACGGAGCCTCGTGGAATCTGGCTTCGAGCCGGCCCACCTAGCTGGGGTATGACTCTCAGTCTCGCTTCTGCTGCTCTCCAGAGCCTGCACATCAAGCTGGGTCTGTCCTGATTTGAAAAGCACAGGACTGGCCCACAGTGGGTTCAGGTGAACAACAACAACAAAACCCTGCTGGCAGCCCCAACCTGGAGAAATGACTTCTTTTTTGCAGTCATTGTCTGGCTCTGTCAATCAGCTTCAGAATTTCTCTGCAGGGCTGGAATGCCACAGCTCAGAAGAAAGGATGACATCAGGAGTGGAACACGTACACACATACACGCACGGGGGGAGAGAGAGAGATGTGGTGATTAAATCTTGTGCGTTAAGGATGAGAGATCCCACCTTTCACAGTCGTATTATTTTAATTTCAATAAACATTTATTGAAGCTCACTCCTGTTGAGCACTGGAGCAAGCAGACTCTCCGTGGGCACCAAATGGAATATAAAACCCCTTCAGACAGGTCTCTACCCTCACAGTCTAGAAGGAGAAGCACAAAACAAAAGGAAACAAAACAACAAAAACCAAACAAAAACAAAAGCCACCAAGCCAGACAGTAGGCTTGAGAATTTATAAGTACTTCCACAAACATCTCATTTAGCCCTGTTTGCAAAGCAGATGAGGTGGTGTTATCTGCATTTTACAGATGAGAGCAAGAGCCTTGTTTAAGATCACAGAGCTAGTAAGTGACAGCCCCATAATCCAGGCCATGAAAACTCCTGTTTCAAAGCTTTTCCCACAATATGACACTGCCTCTTTATAAACGCTTGGTTATAATACTGCAGCGTGATGACAGAGCACAAAGGGAAAAAAAAAAGATTAATTTTTCAGGACCAAGGGAGATAGAGGATCAGGCTTCTCAAATAAAGTAATTTTCCATAGGTAGAGAAAATAGAGATTGTTGTAGGCAGAAGGGCACGATGAATTGGGCAGGAAGGCACTGCTCCTGTGTAGAGCAGTGGTGACAAGGCTGCCTCTGTCACTCACACTTTACTAAATGGTCCAGTCCGGGGTCAAGAGGAAACAGACATGAAAGCTTCAGTGTGCCTCCCCTGCTTGCCCCCCTTGGTTTCTATCCTATGTGAGGACCCATCTATTTCTTGGGGAATGAATGTGGGGAGAAATGACCTTCTTTTTGGGCCCACCCCTCGTTCAGTGGCTTTGCAGTCTCACTGGGAAAATCTCGTTACTATACCACAGAATATGTCTCTATTGCTCATCCAGGAGATGCACACGTAGGGGACGGGGTGTTGTTTCATTTTACAAAATGTGCTTTCAACCCCCTGTGTGACTTTGTGTCCCTTGCCTTTCTCATCCTGTCTCTCTCTCTCTTTATATACCTCTCTGTCTCTCTCTATCCCTCATGTATAAAACAGAGGGATAATTGTACCAATCATGCAGGGCTGTCATGAGGATTAAGTGGGTTGATTTTTGTGAGGCACACAGCCCAGCTTTACACATAGCTAGCTGTTTATACCGAGGAGCTGTTACTATTGCTGCTATTTAACATGAGGTAAGCAAATAGGTGATCTGTCCTGTATTGACCCCACATCTCCTCCATTCCAGACAGAGGTGGCCCTTGTGAGGCTAATGACTCTATTGTCAAGTCAAGTGGAGAACTTCAAAATGATCACTGGGACCTCTGTTTCATGCATTGATGGTGAAGAGGAAGAAGAGGAAATCCGAGTTTCATATCTGATTTGGCTGAGGGCTGGATCTTTGTGTTTTCGAGGCAGTGGCTTTGGTTTGGATGAATCACTTTGTCATCAGGACATGGTAACAGGTAGATGATACGTAAGATGTGGCTAAGAACTAATATGATGACATAACTAGCCAGCTATTATGAGCAGACCTCAGGAAGCAGCTGGGAGTGGTCAGGGGCAGAGGTAGAGGTGCGGATTATGAGCAGACCTCAGGAAGCAGCTGAGAGTGGTCAGGGGCAGAGGTGGAGGTGCGGCTAGGCCAAAATATCTGGGTGCTATAGTGGGATTGGAAAATGGAATTAGACATTTGTGCCTGTCTTTAGGGCAGAGGGAGCACGGTCAGGGGAAAATATGGCCCTGGTGATGACTGGATATCCTTGGCTCATCCCTAGCTCATGAGATTTTAGGTCTTGGGCTGCACAATTAAATCCAGATACTTGCGGTGTGACTGAGGCTACTCATGCATCTTGTGGTCTCATACAGATAGACTCAAGATTAGGACAAGACCATGTTGGGGTTCTGGGACAGAGCAGGGCTGGAGAATAAAGGAGCTGAGGCTGATCATGAAGGCCCAGTTAGTGGTTGATCTTTGCCACAGCCAAAACTTTTCACTTCCTCTATATCTGCTGATTCAAAAGGATCATTTGTCACTTGTTGGAGCAAGCATTTGACGCTTTACACTTACATTTCAGTCATGTCAGCGAGGCCCTCCAGATTTTCAGGAAGAGATCTTTTCTTCAGCTAGTAGTTCTTTTCCATTTTCTGGGACTCTTCTGCATAGGAGAAATGCAAGAGGCAATGGAAAAAAAAGTGAGTCAGAAAAGACCTGTCCCTTTTTCTTTTTATTAACAGGTGCTAATTTTCTTAGAAGGTGGGACTCAGGAAAAACTTCCTGGGAATTTTTTTTTTTTTGAGACAGAGCCTCAAGCTGTCACCCCGGTTAGAGTGCTATGGCATCCCAGCTCACAGCAAACTCCAGCTCCTGGGCTGAAGCGAGTCTCCTGTCTTCACCTCCCAAGTAGCTGAGACTACAGGCACCTGCCACAATGCCCGGCTATTTTTTTGGTTGCAGCCGTCATTGTTGTTTAGCGGACCCGGGCTGGATTTGAACCCACCAGCTCAGGTGTATGTGGCTGGCACTTTAGCTGCTTGAGCCACAGGCGCCGAGCCACATCTTGGGAATTTTAACTGTGCTAAGAAATCTTTCATGACCATGACTGACTTTGCTGAATGTCCATTACATTTTCTGTAAGAGAAATTGAATTTCACCTGATGATATATAGGTAACAAGGAGGCAAACTATCGCATAAGGTAGAATTCAGTTAGAAGGCGTAATGCTACCTTCATCAAAGCACCAATTATAACAATAGCTAATAACGTAGACAAGCTCACCAGAACCCCCCCCACTCCACTTTTGACTCATTGTAGGGATTTAAAAAACTAAAAACTACATTTCCTGGTCTTCCTTGCATCTAAGATTTTCACGTGACCTTCATTCTTCTAGGCAGTTGTACTTAAAATAAACCTGGAAGCAAATAAGAGCAATGTGAGGTGTTAGTCGTATAGAGGCAGATCTGGGCTGGTAAACCCCGTTGGCAGAAGCATCTGATCTTCTGTGCCAGCTTTGGTGGAGTATCTGGCATCCAGTACAAACTTCCCTGAGTGTGGAGGAGCATTCAGCTGTAGAGAAGTTTTCATTAAATTGTTCTGTGGTGTGCCACCTTCTGCCTCTGCTTGAATGTTTTTTCCCACTACAATAGCTCTGGTTACTTTGGTCTTGGTCCTCCCAGAAATGTTGTGAACTGTATACTATCTTTTATCTTTTTGTGAGCCTCCCAATAACTTAAAAAAATGTTTATTGATGTATAGCGTACATACCTAGAGATACATCTGTCGTAAGTATGCAGTTCAATGAACTTTCTCCAAGAAAACACACTGTAGCTAGCCTCCAGATTAAGAAAGAGAAATCCAGAAGGCCCTTGAAGGGTACTTCATTCTTGTTACTACCTGTTCAAAAACAGCCACTATTCCAACGTGTAACAGCTTAGATTGTTCTTTTTAAAATTAACATGATTTTCGAGACAGAGTCTTACTCTGTTGCCCCGGTCTAGAATGCCATAGCATCATAGCTCACAGGAACCTCGAATTCCTGGGTTTAGGTGATGCTCTTGTCTCAGTCTCCCAAGTAGCTGGAACTAAAGGCATACGCCACCATGCTCAGCTAATTTTTCTATTTTTTAGTAGAGACAGGTTCTCGCTCTTGCTCAGGCTAGTCTTGAACTCCCGTGCTGAAGCAATCCACCCACCTCCACCTCCCAGAGTACTATGATTACAGGCATGAGTCATGGCACCTGGCCCCTAGATTGGATTTTATGTATTTTTGAGCTTTATGTAAAGGGAATCGTACTTTATGTGTTCGTCTATGCCTGGCCTTTTTGCTCAACGCTGTCTGTGAGGTTCATCTGCTTTGTCGCATGTGGTTTTAGTTTGTACACATCACTGTGTGGCTATATTGCAAATCATTTATCTGTTCTGTTGTCGTAGGCATCTGGTAGTTTTCTGGGGCGATTGTTATAGTGCTGCTGTGAACATTCAGTTCCTTCCCTCCCTCCCTCTCTCTCTTTCCCTTCCTCCCTCTCTCCCTCCCTTCCTTCCCCTTCTTCTTCCTTTCTTCCTCCTCCTCTTTCTTCTTCATTTTTTTTAAGGTATGGTGGGGTTTTGCTATGTTTCCTGGGTGGGTTTCAAACTCCTGGGCTCAAACAATCCTGCCTCAGTCTCCCCAAGTACTGGCATTACAAGCATAACCCACCAAACATAGCCTGTGTACATTTCTTTTTGAAAATGTGCATACATCATATGGGATGGGATCATATGGGATGGGATTTCTAGTTGCAGTGGGTTCACAATTCACTATAGTGAGGGAACAACTGCAACATATCACATGTGCTCCAGTGTGACTGGGGGGCTGACCAAGGGTTTAATGGGTCTGAAGCATATCCTACCTTCTCCCTCAGCTTAATCCTTTATTTTTTCCCTTTATTTCATGGTGTGAAATTTAATGAATACCCCGAATGCCAAACTCCATCTCAGCATCTTTTGCCTGGATAACTCAACCTTAAACACTGGCTCTTGGCTCAGTAGATACCATACAACAGATTTGAATAAGCACTCTAGTTGCTCAGTATCTGTGTCTACAGAGTATCTGTTGCTAGACCCTATCCTGCCTGAACTGGCTAGAGTGGATTATGTTTTTGACAATGGAATATTGGATTTTGTATGTGTGTATGGACTCTGATCCCTACAGGAATAGGAAAGGTGTATTTCTTAAGCTTCTAGAATTTAGAGAGAGGGAAGGGGCTGGATTCTACATTCAGTATGCATAACTTTACTTAACTCCACTACTTCGGGAGTTGACCACTCGCATCTGTACCAGCCCAGGGACTTCTGCCTAACTTTCTCAGAAAGAAACTTCTAGACTTCTTCCCAGGTGGAAATATCACCCTGTACTGGGGGCTGAGGATGGGGTCTGGAGATTTACCTCCTTCTTAAACAGTTTTCCTCCATCCTTTTAAATTCAGCTTTGTTCTCTCTTACCCCATTTTCAGATATACAAATTGAATATACCATCTCCCCACAAGGACAAAAAATCAAAATTCTTGAGACCAGAATTATTTTGGATTTCATATTTTTGAATATTTTTGAATATTTGTATATTATATAATGAAATAAGTTTGGGATGCTACTCAAGTTTAAACATGAATTTCATTTATGTTTCACTTATGTCTTATACAAATAGCCCAAAGGTAGTTTTATACAATATTTTTTAATAATTTTGTGCGTGAAGCAAAGTTTGTGAATGCTGTACCATCAGAAAGAAAAGGCGTCATTATATCAACCACGCACGTGGACAATCTGTATTTTCCTGGCATCATCATCATTCCTGATTCTGAATTTATGTGCTACTGATAAGCATTTTCTTACACTTATTCACACATAAGTACTTAGCAGTAAAAATATATATGACAGACTATTAATGCAGTGAAAAAATAATGTGATCAGGGTAACTTGAGGCATCATGTTGCTGTTCAGGGAGTTTTAGATTTTGGATTTTGGATTCTCAATTCATTGTACAGCTCAGAGTACCTGAGCTTTTGGAAGATTCTGCTCTCATGCTCCAGTTCTTCTTGGATTCTCTGCTGCCATTTTTAAATTAAGATTCCTAGTTTGTAAGGTCAATTGCCCTGTGACCATATCCCGTTAGCTTTGCAATTTCCAACATTTTGCTCATGTCTCCTCCCATGTTCTTTCCATCCTAGTAAAATTATACCGTTAAAACCAAACCAAACCTTCACCACAGCCTTTGTGGGGTTTTGGAAAGGAAGAAAATCTGATATTTTCAGTTTGTAATCTTTATGCGGAGTTGTCTACATATCTTTACACCATTTCCCCAAGATTGACAATATTAGGAGATTTCAAATGATTATTGTTTGAGAATATGGCAGCCTCTAATCATTCCAGGAAAGTGACCATCTCAACATGTATAAAGTTATAATAACATTGTAAACATGTTTCATGTTATTACGTTTTGAAAAGTTTTATTTATTTATACTTCAAAGCATAGCCGTCCCTTAATTTTTATATTTGATTGTGGGAATTTTAGATATATAAGTTTCAAGGATTCCTTCCCAACAAGATCAAACTGAAAGCCCAGAATATCAGGGTTTTATTTTTCACTACAGTTAGATATTTATTTTGTGTCAATTGATTCATTGTTATAATGAGCAACATTGCACAGAAAGCTTTTTCATGCATTAGAATTATTTCTTCAGGCTAATTATTTCTTCTACTTCTCCAAAGTGGAATTACTGGACGCCCAGCTATAAACATTTTTAAGGCATTAGATTCTCACTATCAAATCACCTTCTAAATGTTATGATATATTTGCTTGATAGACAACAATGGGCTGCAATATGTTTACGTTTGCCCTTGGGAAAGGGTGGGGTCAGGTAGTCCACAAAACCCATCACAGTAGCTGAGCGTACACATATTAACATCTTCAAAATCTTGGCATTTCCTCTTTTGCCCACTTATGATGTCAACTCATTTGGCCATTATATTATAACAGAGCCAATTCCAGGCTTTTCCTGCTACCTAGGGTCCTGCTGATCATGATTGGAAAAATGCTTACTACCTGCTTAGCTTGCCCAAAGAACACACAGTTAGGGGCATTTCTGAGTGACAGCTCTCAGTTTTAGCAAAACGGAAGTCTGAGTTGTCCCTGAAATGGGAGAGACCTCATCCGTATCAGAACTCCATCCTCAGGCTTTCCTATCTTTTTATACTCCACAGGTGGGGCAAAGGCCCCAGAAAGTGATATATAGGGAACAAGAAGATATAGGTGCTCAACAGAAGCCTGAGGGTCTCTGGAGCCCATCTCCCCACAATCCAGGGAGCATTCTTGATGTATCTGGGTCATTAATGATGTTATCTGCGGCCACACATGGCATTTGGTTTTAAATCAACCTGTAAGGCATAACACACTTGAACAGCTCAAAGGAGAAAAAGGGGACTATAGGTACTTAAATGAGGACCAGACCCTTCACCACCCTGTGATGGTCAGTGGAGGAGTTGCTTGAGTAGAAATCTCTCAGAGTCCATAAGCAGATAAAAAGGGGGGCCGTGTTACAAAAATATGGGCCAATGCCAGGGCTTTATGTAAAGGGTGTGTGTGTGAGTGTTGGCTTCGTGTTGTAGAAATAACAGCTCCTGGTCATTATTAGTTTTAATGGATGGTATGCCCCATAGTGGTTGTCAGGCTGACACTGACAATGAAGTGAAGGTGATGGTTGTGGCAGGGTCCTCATGGATGAGCTGAAGATTTCTGGATCCCTGTCCTTAGGCTTTTGACAGCAGCCTCGCAGGGACCAGTATAGCAACCCTTTGATAGTCCTCGGGTCCTCCTAAAGGATTGCTACCTTGAATAAACAAGTCTACTTAGCAGGAAGGACCTTGTTTACTGAGCATTGCAGCTATCTTGGAAATTTTCCTTTTTATTTTATTGATGCGTCTGTTTGAAATGTCACAAAAGACAGCACCTGAATGCTAAATGTGCTCTAGGAAAGATCGTGTCCTTTTGTGTCTGAGAGATTTGAATTCTGATTTATCTGTCTACCTCTCAGGGCCTTGGGTTTTACATCTGAAAGGGGGAACATGATACTTAGCTCCTAGGGTTGTTGTGGGATTAAGTAAAATGTCTCCTGTAGAGGTACATGGCACGGTGCCTGCATGCCGCCTGTGCTCTAAGCAGGAGTTCCTCCTTCTTCAGGTGAGAAGTGCCTTTGGTGGGCAGTCCCATGCACACACTTTCCTAGACCCTGCTACAAAAGTTGATCTACCTTTGGGAATTCCCTCTTT
>CAUYRH010049042.1:0-25443 GCA_963574655.1 Perodicticus potto | reverse complement strand
TAAGGACACTTGCACCAGATTGTTTATTGCAGCTCAATTCACAGTCACCAAGATGTGGAAACATCCTAAGTGCCCATCAACCCATGAATGGATTAATAAACTATGGTATATGTAAACCGTGGAATTTGTAAACCATGGAATGATATTCAGCCATTAAAAAAGATGGAAACTTTACATCTTTTATATTAACCTCTTCTTAGTAAAGTATCACGAGAATGGAAAAACAAATATCAAATGTATTCAATACTAATGTGAAGTCAGTAGATGAACTAATGATGCACATCCCCATAGGAGTAAGACTCAATTCAATTCAAGATGAGAGGAAGGGAAGAAGGGAGGGGGGACAGAGACAAGGGGAGGGAGAGAAGGAAGGAAGATTGGTGTTCCCATTTAATGGTCACAATGTAAGGGTATATGGCACACCTCTTGGATGTGGGACACACCTACAGTAGGGACTGTCCCTAACAAATGCAAAATTGGGGCAGAGTCTGTGGCTCAGTGGGTGGGGCGCTGGCCCCATATACCGAGGGTGGCAGGTTCGAACCCGGCCCCAGCCAAACTGCCTCAAAAAAATAGTCGGGTGTTGTGGCGGGCACCTGTAGTCCCAGCTACTCGAGAGGCTGAGGCAAAAGAATTGCCTAAGCCCAGGAGGTGGAGGTTGCTGTGAGCTGTGTGACGCCATGGCACTCTACCAAGGGTGATAAAGTGAAACTCTGTCTCTTAAAAAAACCCCAAAACCAAAAAACAAAAAACAAATGCAAAATTGTAATCTAATTGTTTGTACCCTCACATTAATCTGAAATAAAAAAAATAAAATCAAGATGAGTAATTTTTGGCTCTTGAGTCACATACATGTTTGATGTGTTTCACATTAATCTGAAATAAAAAAATAAAATCAAGATGAGTAATTTTTGGCTCTTGAGTTGCATACATGTTGACCCATGTTCCTATGGGTTCGTTCTGTTCTCAGAGTGACAATTCAGAAAATTCCTGCCTTGACAAACTTCTGTTTTCATTTAGATTTGCTGAAGAGCCTTGATAATGCAAATCTATTTATTCCTTTAGAGTCTGTCAGTGAGATTTTTTTCCAGCTTTGTTTTATCCCAATTTAGACAAAACTGTACACACACACAAACACACATAGCCTATTTTTGAGTTAGAAGTTTAAAAGCTTGAGACAATGAAGTAAATGGGTTGATTCTAAATGTAATCTCTAGGACTGAGAATGAAGCAATTCTAGTATTTTAAAAAACAGGGTAAGAAAATTTCACAGATTTGGGATGCTAATTGTACATTCAGACCTAGCTAGAAAATTGTTAGGGTAATGTTTCAAAATCAATTGCTAAAATTTAACTCTTTTTAAACACTCAAATCCTTCAGAAGAATTTAATAAAAACATATATTTTCAAATAAAATTTGAAATTTGAAATAAAATAGATAAGCAGTTTCCCAATATAAAAACCTACCAGAATTCTAAAGTTGAATTGTGATAGGTGGTTTCTAAAGCTCAAATGGACAACAGAACAGAACTATTTGTCTCTGAACATTAAACTATTCACTCTCTGAATTGTTTCCACTGTCTTTTACCACGTCTTTGAGTCTATCTTGGTCTCTTGTGTAGCCCTTATGGCATCTTATTGCTCCTTCTTCATTCCCCACCTTTTTCTTTTTTCTTATCATTTTTATTTTGCTTTCTTTTAATTTCTCTCTCTCTTTTTACTTCTTTGCTTCTCCGATTTTTTCCCCCATTTTTTTCAATTTCCTCCTATTTTCGTTCTGTCTTCTTCTCATGTCCTTTCTCACTTCCTGTTCTTAACAGAACACACTAGGTAATTAAAGCATGTGCATGTAAGTATTTCCAATTATCTATTGAGAGTTTTTATATTTTCTATTATAATTATCAAAGCATGAAAATAGAATTTATACACTTCAACAAAGGTAAATCAAGCGGCTAACTATCTATATGGTATCCTCTTCCCTTGCTTATGTTGTGATGGCCTGGGGCACATGAAGTAGGAACAGGTGTGTGATATAGGAGTGCAATAGGAACTCACTTCTTTCCTTCATTTCTAAGGCTCTCTTGTCTCATTAGTAGAGTGGAGGTGATAGAGCGTAGAAGACTTTCAACCAGCTTTCCCTTCTCACGTGCTCTTTTGTCATGATTTTTACAAACAGGCTGATTTGCTTCTCCTATCAAGTAGTGAGCCACATGGTCTCTGTTATATTGAAACTGCTGAGCTTGATGGGTAAGTTATTCAAATTAGAATAATTAATCAAGTTGGTTTGTAATTCATTTAAAAGTAATGTCATAGAAATAGGACCTAAACATTATTGGTTATTTTCTTTGGAGATATAGTACTCTAAATCGGAAAATGCGTTGTTACTTTGCAATAATGATGAAAGCTGTCTTTATTATCTTGAATTCATTTTTCTGTCTGAAATAGTGAGCTAAACATGTGTATGTGAATAATTTTACACAGGGATTCCAGTGAGATTCCTTAGAAGTTTTTGTTTTCTTGTTAGTTTTAATTTCAAGTGATTTTCCTAGGGAACATGAGAGAGGTGGAGATCAAGATTCCCTGAAGGAAGGACTGATGCTACTTTAAAAGGCAACATTTTGAAATTGTGTCGAATGACACAGAGATAGAAGAGAGAAACAGAACATGATTCAGTTTTAACATTGATATTCATTTAGAACTTAGTTATATGCCAAATAGTAGTTCTGTTTCAAAGGATTTAATTTGTCTGTCCAGCATAAAAACATTCATTGAATGCTTTTAAAGAAACTAAATATGTGTGTTCCATAGATAGACTTTTTCCTTTAATCCTGATGTAGGCACTGTATTGTCCTATTATACAAACAATGACACTAAGGCTTAGAAAGGCTAAATAATTTGTCCAGAATATCTATGAGTGAAGCCATGACTCAAACCTGCAGTCTGACACCAGAGCCCAGTGTTTTAACCAGTGTGTCCCCTAAATCATTGCCATATCGAGCTATTTGAATAGAGGTCAGCCTGTGTGATCCTAACCCTGGTTGGAGCAGAACAGTTTCTGACACAGCTAAAACAATGCTGAGAGGAAAATGTATAGCACTAAAGCCTTACACATGAGAAAAAGTTGCAAATCAATCATCCAATCTTCCTTCTTAAGAACCGAAAAAATAGCAAAATAAACCCAAAGCAAGCAGATATAAGGAGATGATAAAGGTGAGAGTTAAAGTCAGTAAAATTGAAAACACAGAAAAACAATAAAGAAAACCAACATTACAGAGCTAGTTCTTTGAAAATATCAATACATTTGACAAACTTCTAGAAAGATGGACAACGAAATAAAGGGAGAATACACAAATTCGCAATATCATGAATGAACCAGGGGAATTCACTTTAGATTCTGAAGGCATTCCAAGCATAATAAACATACTTTGCAAACAACCATAAAACACATATTGGACATCTTAGGTGAAATGGATCACTTTCTCAAAAAAATAAACTATAAACTCAATATGAAACAGATAATTTGAATAGCCCTATAACTATTAAAAGATTGAATTCGGATATAAAACATAAAACTTGTAGAAAAAATAGAAAATCTTTGAGATCTGGAGCTAGTCAAAGAGTTCTTAGACTTGACACAAAAAAGCGTGATCGATACGAAGAAAATGTGATACATTGGACTTCATTAAATTAAATTTTTGTTCTGTAAAAGACCTTGTTAAGAGGTTGTAAAGATAAGCTACAGACTGGAAGAAAATATCATCAAGCCATCTAGTTGAGAAAGGACTTATATCTTAAATATATTTTGAAAACTCTCAAAATTCAGCAGTAAAAAAAAAATCCAATTAGAAAATGGGCAAATGACATAAAAAGATATTTCACCAAAGAGGATACACAGATGGCAAATAAATACATGAAAAGATGGCCAATGACATTATTAGCCATTAGGAAAATTAAAATTAAAAGCACAATGCAGACTTATCATAATGCAGACCTATTTTTATACTGTGAAATAAAAATTAGTGACACCTCCATATGCTGGCAAGGTTGTAGAGAAACAGGATAATTCATACATTGCTGGTGGAAGTGTAAAGTGCTACAGTCACTCTGGAAAGCAGTTTGGCAGTTTCTTAATGACTAAAACTAGACATGCAACTACCATACAACTCAGCAATTTCACTCCCATTTATTTTAGAGATATGAAGACTTACATTTACACAAAAACCTATACATGAATATTATGGAAGCTTTATTTATAACATTCCCAGACTGAAAGCAATTTAGATATCCCTCAACAAATGGATAGTTGAATTAACCATTTGCGGTACCTCCATATCTACTACTTAGATATGAAAAAGAATGATCTATTGATATAAAGAACAATTTGGATGAATCTTCAGAGAATTATATGGCATAGCTAATCCCAAAGTCATATACTATGTGATTCCATTTATAAGGTACTCTTAAACAAGCAAAATTATGGAAAGGGAGAATAGATTTCTGTTTGCCAGGTATTAAAATGGTGTGGCTACAAAGGGCAACCTGCCCTTGTGGTGATGGAAATCTTCATCATGTCAATGTCAATATCCTGGTTGTGATGTTGTATTGCACATTTTCAAGATATTACTGTTAGGAGAAACTGAGTAAAGAGTACATGGGATTTTTCTGTATTGTTTCTTTTGCTGAATATCACTTTGAAGTTTATCAAGAAACTTCGGCAGATTAAGGAAGAGTATGGCATGACACTAAAGGCATTAATCAGGAGTCTTAAAAAATATTTTTTCAAGTATCAGTGAAGCGTATGTGACTCTTCTTCCCCTTTTAGTTTTCACTTAGAAGGTAGAAGTGAGACATCGGAGAGAATCCTGAGGAAGTAATCAAAATGATGCTGAACTTTGATGAATGACATCATTTCAACACTTTGGAGAAGCATTAAAAACTAGTGCTGTCTGACCTAGATTGTGTTATTGATCATTTTGATTATTTGGACAGTTGCTTAATTGGATATAAATGTTGGTCCTGTAGCCACTATACCACTTATTTCAGTCTTGTCCATCAAGCCCCAGCTCAATTTCTGCCTCATCTTCTCGACCTTTGCAATCCACACTCATCTCTGCCTCCTAGGATTTGGCAGATTTTGGTTAATAAGATTTCTTTTAAACAAGCTAACTTAATTATACATCCAACTTAGTGTTTCCTGAAGAAAGCTATTTTACCAGTGGGTATTCCTTAAATTAGATTCATATTTTCCTACACCATTGTGAAACTCATTTGTAGACAGCTCTCTTGGGTATCTGCTTGTTGACTCTCTAAAGTCTGTTATTTAATGGGCTGGCATGTAATGCCACATAGTGATATTTGATTTTTTACTTAACACTTGCTTCCCTCAAGAGGACAATAATTCTCTGGGGTAGCATTGAGACTATGATATATACTCAATCTATATTTGTTGGCTGAATGAACCCAATAGTAAATGTGTCCATGAAAGAGAGAACTTTGAACAGATGACCTTAAGCTAAGGTAGATGAGAATTAGGATGACTTAGTGAAAACAGGGATGGCAAGACCTTAAAAACAAGACATGAATGAAGGCCATAGCATCTTTACTGCTGGCCATTTTGTCACCAGATAGCCATCTGTCCAATCGATGTGTAGTCCTACCTATGAGATGATGACCAGCTCACTTGGGCCTGATGAGCTTGTCTGGTTGTCTGTTCTAGAATTATGGGTTTCTTGGATTGATTTTCTTTCTTCTTTTTTTTTTTGTGGCATCACAGCTCACAGCAACCTCCAATTCCTGGGCTCAAGCAAGTCTCTTGCTTCCGCCTCCCAAGTAGTTGGGACTACAGGCACCCACCACAAAGCCCGGCCATTTTTTGGTAGCAGCCATCATTGTTGTTTGGGGGGCCGGGCTGGATTCGAACCTGCCAGCTCAGGTGTACATGGCTGGCGCCTTAGCCCTTTGAGCCACAGGCACCGAGCCAAGAGCTTGGGTTTCTTAAAATCATTAAATATCAGAAAATGTAATATAAATGCATATGATAATTTTAAAAAGGTAGTAGATTAATCTCCAAACAGCCCCAATATATTTCTTCCCTTTGTTGCTATGTCTTTTAAAAGCTGTCTCTACATAAATGCCCTAAAATGCTTTGTTATAGATCTAACCATCAGAGAGAAATAATTTCTTTATCTTTTAGAATGTAGGTAGTCTTTATGATTTAATATGGGCAATAAAAAGAGATGAAAACACAGATGTAAGACATGTGAGCTTAGGGTTCAAAAGGGCTTGCTCTGGGAACCATATGCCCATATGTGCACTGCACAAGCTGGGGATACCATGGTAGAAGGTGGTAAACAATATCAGCCAATCCACAGCAATCTGGCTCACAATTACATAAAGGAACAAATTCAAAATTAGAGATCTGAGTTCTTCTCTTATATCTGACTGTAGAAGCATGACAGAACACAGCCCACAGGAATAAAAAATACCCAGCTGACCCAAACACTCAAACGCTGACCTTTAAGTCTCTGAGTTCCAGGGTTGTTTGCTAATTCTGTGGCCCCCAAACCCCAGACCATAAACCATAATGGTTGGTGGGCTGTTAGAAAATGGGCCATACAGCAGGAGGTAAGCAGCAGGTGGAGCTCGTGAAGCTTCATCCATATTTGCAGCCATAGCCCATCACTTGTTCACAGCACTACCTGATCTCACCTCTTGTCACATAAGAAGCAAAGTTAGGTCCTCACAGGATAGCCCTTATTGTGAACTGCTCATGCCAAGGATCTGGCTTATATTCCCCTTATGAGAACATAATGCTCCCACTTCCAGCTGTGGAAAATTTTCTTCTGTAAAACTGGGCCTCAGTGCCTAAAGGAGTGGTGACTGCTGTGCTAAACAGTGGTATTAGTGAGAAATAGATAATTAATATATGACACAGAAATTTCTTTCCTATTTAAAGTCATGTTTAATTATTAAAACAAATTCTACACTTCATATGGAAACAGAAGAACGTCCGGTTAGCTAAAGCAACCTTAAGCAAAAGGGACAAATCAGGAGGCATCATTTGACCAGATTTTAAGCTCTACTACAGGACTAAAGTAACCAAAACAACCTGGTACTGGCACACGAACAGAGACATAGAACAATGGATCAGAACAGAAAGCCTCATTACAAAACCATCTTCAAGTTGACATAAGATCTTTGATAAAGGAGAAAATAACATATACTGGGAAATTTATGCCTACTTAGTAACAGTGCTGGGAAATAAGTCACATGTAAAAACTAAAACAGGACTCACACCTCTCATCACTCACAAAAAATAATTCATGATGGATAACAGACTTAAAATCTAAGACAAGAAACTATAAGAATTCTAGAAGAAAATGTAAGAACAGACACTTACAGACATTGGCCTGGGCAAAGAATTTAGGAAGACTACCCCAAAGGTAATCACTGCAACAACAATAACAAAAATTAACAAATAAGACCTCATTAAATTAAAAAAGTTTCTGTACATCGAAGAAAATGATCAATAGAAGCAATACATAAGCTTCAAAATCAAAGAAAATTATTGCACACTGTTCATCCAGTAAAAAGCCGATAACCAAAATCTATGAGGAGCTCAAGCAAATCAGGAAGAAAAATATCAAACAGTGGCATAAAAAGATGGCCAAACGCCATGAAGAGAAGCTTTCAAATGAAGGTGAACTCATGGCAAATAAACATATAAAAAAATTAAAAAGCTCAATGTCTTTAAGTCGGGGAAATGCAAATCAAAACCTCAGCAAGGTATCAAGTAATTCCAGTAAGAATCACTTTTCTAAAAATAAAATTTCAAAACAACAGCTGCCAATGTCGATGTGGAGAGAAAGGAACGTGTCAACACGGCCGGAGGGGCTGCCACGTAGTGCAACCTCTGTGGAACGTTGTATGGGGATATCTCAAAGAAGTAAAAGGAGACCTACAGTTTCATCCAGAAATCCTTCTATTGGACATTTATGCAAAGGAAAACAGAAGTCATTTTATTAAAAAAGACATGTGCATTCTAATGTTTATTTCAGCACAATTCACAATCACAGAGATGTGGAACTAACCCGAGCGAATGCAATTTGTCTATCCTGTTGACAAGTATTTAGTTACAATAACTCTGTCAATAACGGAGACAATATCATTATTGCTATCACCTTTCCTTCTCTGGGTTTCTTTAGTCTTCGTGCCCAAATCCTGAACTTATCAGACTATATTTCTAGTGGTTTTTTTTTCAGCTAGGAAAATTCTAATGGATTATTACCTAAATCTTTGCAAGTTCATTAATTCACATTTAAAAAATGGAGACCTTTAAAACCATTATACTTTCTGCTATTGTTATCCAATTAGTTCAACAAACTCTCCACTTTAAGAAAAGATCCAACTTCCTGGGAATAATTGGTGGTTGATTATTTCAGAAGTCGCTCTCTCTCAGGACATTTTAAGGGTCCTGCCTTCTCTTCATGTCTTCCTATGTGGTTTACACACTACATTGGAAAGGGAGAAAATTTCCTCTGAGAATTAGCCATACCTGCTTGTTGTCTTGAAGATAACTTGTCAGTAATTTCTGAGTGCTGTTTTTAAGTTGATTTTTCTTACTAAATACGTTGCTCTCTTTATTTTAGCAATAATACTGAAGAAAATGTAACAATTAAGTTGCTGATGCTGACATCATGTGTCAATTTATGAACTGTGCTTTAAAGATCTATCCTCTAATACAACCTTTTTGGAAGGAATTATGCAGAATTCTCAAAGAACTCAGATTAGATCTTCCATATGATCCTGCAATCTCATTACTAAGGCATCTACACAGTAGGAAAATAATAATCATTTTATCATGAGGAAATTTGCACAAGACTATTTACCACAGCTCAATTTACAATTGCAAAATGGGGAAACAGCAAGTCCAGGAATGGATTAACAAGCTGTGGTATATGTTTATCACATATACCACATGTGTGGAAGACTATTCAGCCGCTGAAAAAGGATGGAGACTTTATATTTTTTTGTATTAACCTGGGTGAAGGTGGAACACATTATTCTTAATAAAATATCACAAGATGGAGAAGCAAGAATCTAATGTACTGACTTCTGATATGAGGACAATTGATGACCTAATACAAGGTGGGGGGGGGATAAAGGAGTAGGGAGAGGGGAGGAGAGAGGGGGATGCAGGCCACGGCGTATGGCACTCCCCTTAGGGACAGAACACAATAAGAATGGGACAACAAATGCAATCAGTGTAATTTAATTTTTTGTACCCTAAATGAATAACCCCCCACCAAAAATAGAGAGCTAACCTAATTTTGTTGATTGTTATTTCTATTCTTATTGTATGAGATTATTTATTGTGTTATTAAAATATGTAGATAATTATTGCCATGTTTTTAACCTAAGCTAATGCTCTCTCTTTCTTGCAAAAACTGCTCATTTAACAGTTCTCTCTTTTGTAAGTTATTCCCGCAGTTATATCTCATATCTCAGTGATTATGCGCTGAATCACCATATGGGGACCAAAGTATCATATTCACAGATGAAGGCTCCACATAAACCATGTCAAGATTAATCCTGTTCTACATCCCAACATATTAAGAAAAAAAAAAAAAACACTGTCCTATATATTTTTTTTTTCTCATTTGAACCATGGACAATTCTAATCATTGCTACTTCTTTTATATGACAGTCTTCTGTGATAAATAACCCTATGAAAACTGTCTTCTGTCATAAATATCCCCATAAAACACACAGTACTAGATTGGTATTTTGCCAATATTTTCTACCTCTTGTCTAGACAGATATGTATCCCCAGGATATAGCGCAGTACCTCCATAGAATAGAAAAAAAAATTATGAATAAATTAACTGCTATACGAAGGAAATATATATGTTTGTCATCCAACTTTCTCAACGAATACAATGAAGAAAGACATTCTTGCCAAACTTTAGACCTCTTCTGTGCTGGTAAATATTGTTTAGTATTTCTGAACCTATCCACAGACATGACAGAAGAAAGCTTGTTTAAGAGAGCCAAATTTGTATACCAACTTGAGGTTATCATAGATAATTGCTCCTAAATTGCTTAACCGCTTACACTCCTGAACTGAAATTTTGGTCTTTCATATGGCAAACTCATCATCTCAAACCCATCATCTCAATAAAAAACATAGGATGTGTATAGAGCGTGCATGTGAGTGCACACACATAAAACAAACAGGTTAGACAGTCTACTTAGCTTAGCATACCACGTGATTTTTTTTTTCAATTTATATTTTGCTACAGACCAAATGTACTGTGAAACATTATTATATTTCTGTCCATTAATAATGCCTTTGATATTTTATTGATTTCTGTTTGCATATAAAACAGAAATCTGTGTTTTCTTCACTGAGAGGGAAAAAAAATGTCTGGAGTCTTCCCTTAGTGTATTCACCATCCCCAGGAACCAGACTGAATCACCATATGGGGACCATATTATGGTATTCGGAGACCAAGACTCCACATAAACTACGTGTGGGCTGCAGTGTTTGAAACTCTGTATGCTGTGCTGTCGGATATTTTCAGTTTTAATTTAAATATACAAGGGTTTATATGAAGGGTCCTAGAGCATGTTTGTCATAAATTCAAATAAACACAAGTGCCAGGTATATAACCACATACCAAAACTGCTTTGCTTTTTGAAGTCAGAAATATCCTTCAGAAACTGGGAATGATAATACACCTCATTTCATTTTTCCAAGTGCAGGGAGATGGCAGTATCAAAGTTTGGTACTACGAAGCAGTTGTTTTTCTCTGACCTCACCTGTTATGACTGTCATCCTTGCTTGATCCAGACTAAATGTTCCTCAGTAAAGTGGTTTTGGTCTATCCTCAGGGCTATGGCACTGGCACTACCCTTGCCTAGAAAAGCCTTTCCTACATGCTTCCCCAGCACCTCCTGAGCTTCTTACACCTTCTTCTCATATGTCATCACCTCAAGGCTAACCTGATTTCCATTCTGTCTCCTTTTTTTATAACTTTCCAAAATACTTTATAATTAACTTTTTGTTATAGGTTATAATAGGTTTATAAAGTATTTTCTCTTGAATAGTGTTTTTTTAATTTTGTTTTGTTTTTGCTAATAGCTGGAGTATAAAAAATTCATAAGATAACACCTGGCTGTTTAGTAGGCACTCAGTAAATAAGTAGAATATATGTGAAATGAAGAATCTCACTTTCAAACTTTACTCTTATGTAAAGCATTAATTCCATTTGCTAACAAATGTTTTGCCCTCTGTTATTATTAAAATGCCAAATAGCACAAGTACATAATTCTAACTTTATGATTTTTTGTATGTGTATAAATTTGTGGAATACAAGTGTAATGAAATATACATTGTACCCATGAATTACGTTCTCATCATCCGTCCCCTCTCCGTCCCCTAAGGCTTCCAGGTCTCCATTGTCCATCATTCCACTCTCTACATCTTTTGGATATATTTATTTATTTTCTTTTAAGTAGATACCCAATTATGGGAATGCTGGAATGAATGGTATTTCTATTTTTACTTTGTTGAGAAATGTTCAACGATTTTTTTCCATAGAGATTGTGCTAATTTACCTTCTCACCAATTTTGTATAAGAGATCCCATTTCTCTACATCTTTACCAACATCTATTTTTTCCCTTTCAAAATCTTTTTAATAACAGTCATTCTAACTGGGATAAGATGATATCTAATTGTAGTTTTCAGAATCATAGAAGAAGTAGAATGGAGACTTTACTTCATATAATTGTTTAATAAGCTTTGGTTAGGTCCTCTCTCTCTACACACATACACACACACACACACACACACTCTCACACATAGACACACTCACACATATTTTTATGGTCATCTAATAGTATATTTTCTCTGGATTATTCAATCTGTGAACCACAATCACATTTTTAAATTTTAAAACTATCAGATTGAATATTAAAATAAAGCATGGGGGTTGAATATTAAATTAATGTTGAATATTAAAATAAAGCATCAGGTCTATGGTGAATTCAAAATAGTTCACATATCGATCAAAATAAAGAAAAATATAAAATGCATTTTCTAGCATAATGAGCATGAGGTACATTTGAAATGAAATGAAGGAAAATGTTACAAAAATAGCTTAAGATAAATTTAGAAATTTATACTTGAGGGAGAATTATTTTAAGATGTGACACTGTCATTTTAATTCTAAAAAAAAAGAGTCATTAAAGAAATTGAGGTTAAAGATTCAACAGAAATACAAAATAAATGATGCAGAACATTCCTTTAAAATGTGAGAAAATGAGTAATGGACTCCAAATGGAAGTATTAGCTCCCTTCACACATTCCCTTGCAGGAAAAGGAAGGAAAAAGGTTAGTGTGTATGGGTGTGACCTGTTGTATGTCAGTGCACAAAATCGAGAGTGTGGCTGTAGGAATTGCTCAGATAGATGTTTCCCTGAGTATTTCAACTTGGGGATGGTGGTATTATTGTTATTATTGTTGTCTCTGTGTGCTTGTGTGTTTGTATGGTGTTCTAAAGGATTGGAAAGGCTTGTAAGTGCATTTGTATACCTGGCAAAATAAACTCGAGATGTGCATAAACAGTCTGAAATAATTCCCTGGTTGCATAGATAGTGAGGATTGCTAAAAACACCAAAATGTATCTGTGTGATGTGAATATATTGTTTTGATTTTTGTTGCAGCCCCTATAGCCTATGGCTAGGAGCAAGAGTTATAAGAAATACCTGTATAGCTCAATAATGGAACACCTGGGTGGAAAGGGCATGGAGAGGGATTTAGCTCTCCTAACAAGCACGAGAGCTCGCGAGATGAGAGCAGTGGTGAATTGGCAGGCTCTACACCTGTGGTGTTGAGCGGCATGAGATCAACCTTATGTTAGGCTGGAGGAGAAGGCAGTCAAGGAGCATGCGCATTCTATCACTGACCCACTTATTCTGACTCTGTCTCCTATCCTGCCTGCAGAAGGCCAGCACAGCATCTCTCTGCTGAAGGTCACCAAGCTCTGCTAAAGACTAAGATCTATCTTTCTAAGAAGACTGCTTTCTTCTCTCTAAGACTCACAGTCTCTCTCTCTCTCTCTCTCTTTCCAGCTAAGGTAGATAACCCTTAGGCACATAATAGAAACTGAACCTGAGCAAGGTAACTTAGCGGTCCGCGTCTGGAACCTAGTGAAGCTGGATCCGAGACTTGGCCAGTCCTGGGCCCTGGCAAGAAGTGTCAAAAGCGACACATAACACAAAGTAAATCTCTTAATCACAATGAGGTCAGGGAACAAGAGGCACAAAGAAATGTATCTACAGTTTGGTCTAGTTTAAAGAAATGTTAAGGCCCTTTTTGCCAACCCACTATCACCTGTACACTTTGCTATATTTTCCATTTTCTATTTACCTTTATTTCATAAATATTAACATTATTTTGTGAAACAATTTATGAATAAATTGAAGGTATTATGACCTTTTCTCTTTTTGCCAAAATGCACTCTATAACGTGTATTTGGTCATCTATTTTCAAATTCAGGACACTTCACTGTATTTTCTTGTCGTATAGTTTGGTCCTCCTTAAACTGGCAATATTTTCTCCGTAGTATCATGGAAGAATAACATAGTAGAGCCTCAGTAAGTTTATCACCCAAAAGCCTATAACAAATTAGTCAATGCATGGAGGTGGTCAACATAAGGAACTAGGCTTACGTACATTTTTTGTCTAACTAACAGTGGAATAAGATTGGCTGGTTGCTCCCAATATCTCTAAATAAAGTCGGAGAAAGAAGTGGATGAGCTCAGGTATTCAAATTTGTAGCTGAAGCACTGCATAAATGACCTGAAAGCATCTATATCTACCTTGAAAGAGCCATACATGTCCTGAAGCCACGGAGCTGAGATTGCTGAAAACCAAATCTAGAATTTCATCTTGTAAGAGGCTGAATCAAAATGCAAATCAAATTTCCAGCCTCTGAAAGTGTGTACTATTAAAGTGAGGGTATCAGTTGGGAAAAAATGGGATCTTGAATGTTGGAATGGGGACATGTAAGAAACACGCTGATGAAGCAGGTGACACTGAGCTCCAAAATTCTTTTCAATCTTTTTTGCCTGTAGAAGCAAGCTCTTCATTCTATGTAGAATCAGTCATTCTACTTCTATTTAAAGGGGTTATCTTGCAATGGTCTAGAGAACTGTAACGGACACCTTTGCAGCAATTTCCCAGCGAGAACAGGCTGTTCAATCTACCACTCCTTTCTGCTTCTAGATCTAAATCTAGAGTTAATTCCCAGTGGCCTCCTATGGGGAAGGTGCAAAGTGTGACCTATGAAGAAGTGTGCTGCACTTCATAAAAAAAAAAAAAAACAAACTACTTGAATTTTCTAATTAATATAGGCAGACATCTGTGAATTATGTGTGAGAATGGATATTTTGAGACTGGGATAATAAGAAAAGTTGGATCAGACTGAAGTTATTGATATGGGCTCAGTAAGTTTAGATACTGTGTGAAATGTTACAGTTCAAGGAGTTAGAAGAGTCTCAATCAGTTTGGTTGATGGACTTAAACATGGACCCTAAATTAATCCACAGTAATTAACTTAGAAATTCATGACCTAGTTGGATTAAGGGGACGGAGGAATTCAAAGGCTTAGTGAGATTGGAGTGTTAGGTAGGATTTGACATTTAAGACTGACTCAAGCACTCTGACCATATGAAGAAGTCTTTTGTCACCATCGCACATCTTTCACCGCAATAGTTAGTAGCACAGTTTTGAAGGAATCCCAAGCTCTATTAAAGATAATAATGCACAATATTGAATACAGAATATAAATGTGATTGAATATTGGTAGTAAAAATAGGAAGGCTTTTTTATTGCACTTAGATTTTAGCTCTGATGATTGGCTCTATGGCTTGAGATATCATTAACAAAATCACAATATTAACTAAAGAAAATATTAACCAAAGATCTTAATCACAATCAAGTAATATAATCCCTGGGAAAACGTTTTTATATCTTGGAGGTACACTGATGAGTGAAGAACATTTATGTGATATAAAATGTAAATAGATATTATGTAAAATACTAAGTATTATATTTGAGTTATGGAAAAAAATATCATTTAATGAACCCATTGCCTATGCTGTTATAACTATCCTCAGTTGCATATGAATAAGTTTCATAAAAGAGCAATAATCCCAAAATAAGATTTGACATAGCCCATGTTACAGTACATCTTAAATTAATTTGTCTAAAATTGCATTTACTAGGAGAAGTAATAGTTTTTATTCTTGTTTTTGGTAGATTATTTGTTTTAATCATTACCAAAGTACTTCAGTATGGCTGTGGTCTTTATCAAACTTAGGGAGCTATTGTAACACATACAGAAAACATAGCATCTTTTTAATATGAATATATGTCAGTAAAATATTAAGGTAGCATATGTTGCCTATTCTACCTTATGTATTCTCATGTATTGTTTATACCAGTAAGTTCAAAGTCACAAGCAAATTAATCCTAGTATGAAGTAATTACAAAGCCATGTTTCAAAAGATATCAATTTTGAAAACGATTTCAAAGTATATCAATTTTAAAACAAATATGAATAATAGATTAATTGAAATATACAATACTTTTAATGATTTCAGAGAATTCAGTATATTCTTTCTAATTACTACCAAATAATAACTTTTACAACTGTCCTTTTACACTTTTTATAATTATAATTATAGCATTATAATTTGAATGTGATTAGATGCATTTGCAGTATTACAAAGCCCTCATCAGATTACTTTCCCTGTTTCATTCATGACCTAGAAAATCATGATTTTCATACCTTTGAAAAATCCATGTAATATCTTTTTAGTAGTTAGAAAACACACAATTCACTCAACAAATGTTAATTGGTTGTTCTCATTTGCCTGACATTGTGTTAGTTATTTTGGGTACAATGATAACCCAAAGTGACTGTGAACTTTGATGGAGTCTGTAGTTTCTTCTGGAGAAAGAAAAATAATACTTATGTGACAATTAAGAAATACTGATAGCTGTATACAGAAAATAAAAGCAAACAAGGTATAATTAAAAAAAGAATAAATTTCCATGAATTCCAAGTTATAAAACAACTCCATTATTTTAGTAAATGATAAGAGGCTCCTTGGAAATTAATCCCTGATTAGATTCAAGAAGCACTCTTGAAGATAGCTATCATTCAGAAAAGTAAACCTCTCAAACTGCCACTACAGTGTTATTATTCATTAAATAACATCATTGGAATAGGCTCCTGTTGGCATGTATGCTTTTAAAAGTTGTAGTAAATATATAGTTATTATTATTGAATTCCTTATAAGAATGAATAGCCTACATTTTAGATTATCATAATACTCTAAAAATAGATCATAAAGGCTGGGGGCAGTGGCTCACGCTGTAATCCCAGCACTTGGGAGGCCGAGGTGGGTGGATTTCCTGAGCTTACAGGTTCGAGACCAGCCTGAGCCAGAGAGTTAGACCTCATCTCTAAAAATAGATAGGCATCGTGGTGGGCAACTGTAGTTCCAGCTACTTTGGAGGCTGAGGCAAGAGAATCGCTTGAGCCCAGGAATTTGAGGTTGGTGTGAGCTATGATGCCATGGCACTCTACCAAGGGTGAAAAATGGAGATCGTGTCTCAAAATAAAATAAATAAATAAATAAGTAAAAAAAAAGACCAGAAATATAAGAACAAAGAAAATGAAAATACAAAATAAATGAGACTACTTTTAGAGCCTTTTGATGCCATAGGTTTTTTGTTTGTTTGTTTGTTTGTTTGTTTGAGGCAGAGTCTCACTATGTAGCCCTTGGTAGAGTGCAGTGGCAACTTCTGGCCTTAACTGCCATCTCCTGAATCAGAATGTAGACATTAACGAGATCCCTATATTATCTTTATGAACTTTAAACCTTGAAGAGTCTAGTCTGTTCTGTTCTACTCTACTCTACTCTACTCTACTCTACTCTACTCTACTCTACTCTATTCTATTCTATTCCATTTGTTTCTCCAATTCATGATCTATAATGCTGACTTTATACAGAGTAGCCAAAATTGCAGTGGCATTATATAAGCATAAATAATTGCCACACTCTTTCTGGTAACAACATTTTGATTAGGAATTCTAGTTTAGTGTAACTAGCTGAAAACCTCCTTTACTTTTTTTCCTTCTCTTCTGCAACAATGCAGCAAATGTTCCTCCACAGCCCTCCACGTGGAGGAAGGAGCTATCTTTTCTCTTTTCTTCCTCTGCTATCTTGGGCATTTCCTCTTTACTGTGTTCACATCAGCACAAATACATATGCAAACTTCTTCCTCTTATGAAAGTAGTTTTTAAAGTCTTCTGATTGTCAAAGGCATAATTAAGTGCAATGTAATACAATGTAATGCGTAACTTCTAATTGAATCTCTAGCATGGAATAGAACTCTGAAATATAAAATCCTAATAGACAACTCCTGGAAAATAACTTCAGATGCCTTTCAAGGATAGTGGAATTTTACAAAGTCCTATACCCTGGAATAAACAACTCTCATATTAGAAATGTAGACATCAATGCTAGGAAAAGCTACAAAATAAGAAAGTGGCAGATCTATGATGAAAATTCCATTAGGTTGATCTTTTATTTTTTATACTTGCATGACATTATTAGTTTACAGTTGTTTACTTAGTTTTGATTCTTTTCATCGAACCCCCCACCCTCACATTGTAGTTAAGAATACGAATTTTGGACTGAAGCAATTTTGAGGTTGAATCACAACAAATTCTCTCATTCAATGAAGGCCTCCTACCAGTAGCTTAGATTTTTTAAGATACGACTTGCTGTTAATAAACTGGGAATAAAATATTGACTAATCTTATAGATTTGCTGTGGATATTAAATGTAATGACACAAATGAAGCAATTAACAAACTGCCTATTTCAAATAAATGTTAGCTATTTTGTAATTATTACCATAATGTACTCAAACTTATTTGGCTATATTAGTATTATCTGATTGGGCAAATCAGTATCTTTTAACGCATATTCTTATCCAATGTTCCAGGTATTTGGAGTTACTGTCTCCATGATTTAGTGAGTTTCTATCAAATGTTGGTCTTTCAAAAAGCTGATGAGATTATACTCCAAATTTATCCAAAACAATATGAAACAAACAAACAATAGAAGAAAAGGGTATATGTTTAATTCACATTTTTTTCTAGTTTGCTTTTTGTGATAAACTAGTGTATACCTAGCTTATGGAACGTTATGCTTATGGCATCTTTTCCCCTAATGGAAAGTAGACAGGTTCCTTTTACTGATGAAAAGTTGATACATTTTTAAAGTGACATCCTTTTCTTTCTTTCATCTAACGCAAAGTGAAAGAAATCCTACCATCTCCAGGCAACTTTCCTAGATAGTTCACAGACTCCTTTTGTTTTCTGAATTTCTAATAATCGTATTATTAAAATACGATAGGGGCAAAAACGTGTGATGCCTTTTTCTTACCTATTTCTAGGACTATGACTGACACACTAATAACTGAAGCCAGATTAACAAGAGAAAAACACAAAAAGATTATTTAATCAAAAGTTTACCTGGAATGCATGTCTTCAAAAATTATGAATCAAAGACCTAGGGAAAACTGCACTTTTGTGACTAGGTTTGAGAAAGAATAGACAGCCATGTAGAAATATGACTGGAGGCGGCACCTGTGGCTCAAAGGAGTAGGGTGCCGGCCCCATATGCCAGAGTTGGCGGGTTCAAACCCAGGCCCAGCCAAAAACTGCAAAAAAAAAAGAAATATGATTGGACAACAAGGCTGTGATGTAATGGTAATAGACTGAAGGGAACTTAGTAAAACTGGTTTGTTCATAATTTTTTGGCCTTTCCCTATAGCATGTCTTCCCCCGGGGTATAGGGAAGACACTTTTGGAGAATTCTCTGACCTATTTTCAGGAGTAGTAGGGCAGAAAGTGTCCTCCAGCTTTTATGTTTTCCTTCTGGGAAAAGGAATTCCAGTTTCTATGACTTGTGTTCTTCTACTTTTTGTTTTGAGAGATATGGAGGAAGGAAAAAAGAGGGTAGACGATCAGAAGTTCTTGTTTCTGAGGCCTTTTCAACGACTTTAGTTTGACGCAGTCAGAATGCCAGTCTTATACTTTGGGGCGTCATTATTTAGCTCAACAGCACCCTGTTTTATATCCATTCACTAAAAATGTTAGTTTCTTGGAATGCAAGCTACTGAAGAGCAGAAAAAATGTAAAATAGTTTTACTGTCTTTCTTGACTCAGCCAATGTTTGGAATTAAAAGAAATATAATAATATATTAGTATCATTTTTAAAAAATCAGAGATTAGAAAATGACAGTATAAGTCAGTAGGATTTGAAGTTAGCTTATTTGAATTTAAAAATATCTGGTATATCTGGTAAGAGTCAAGCATTGCCTACCTTAAATTAGATTGCAAAACTGTACTGACTTCATAAAATTAATGGACACTGCTTATGGATATAAGAGATTGACAGTCCAGTTTGTTTGATCCTTCAAAGATTGTTTGGATATAAATGTTCCAACTCAAGTCCCCTTTTAAAAAGAATACATTAAATGTATTTTAACAAAATATACATTTACTTTATATATGAACTTTTAATATTTTTATTGTTAATGTTATTTTTGTGCCAGAGTCAGGGCATCTCTTATGCCACTGGATCATAACCTGTTAATTACAATATAGGGATTTTTTTGTCATATATCTATAATTATTCAAGAGAAGAATACAGAAATGGGTAAGAAAATGTGACGAATAGACAGCTATCCTCCTTCATAGTAATTATGAAGTTCTGGACAGGATGCCAGTTGACCTTCTTAACAGACCAGCCTGCCTTCAACACCTACAACTGATGTACATACACAACTACTTGGCTGTCAATACTTGTAACCATCTGTTAAGATGGCAACATACCTGCTCTTAAAATACTGTGACAGTTTATGCTGAAGGTGCCAATTGAATAGATTGGCAGCCTGAAATTCTGAAAGCACTTTTTTTTCCCTACAGAAAGTAATGCCACATTAACACACACATGGCTTCTTACTGTCACACCACCTGTTCATTCTTTTTAAGCCAAAGCTGTTTATGGAAGGGACAATAGTGAGTTCTTGAGAAAAATCAGTGAGTATCTGTTATGAGCAAATAACATCCTATCACATCCTGATCCGTTTTAAAAACTGATCTTCTATATTTAAGAGTATAAAACCACAATGCTTATGAAAAGTCATTACACTATTTTAAGAAAATAACATTATTGATATCATTTTGCCGGAGTGAGTGTGAATTTGTATGTGTATATAAAATCAGTAGTCCATCCAGCACATAGGTCAGAGGAAGTCCCTATGCTAAATATACTTTTTCTACAGAATCAGGCAATGGTTAGGGGAGGGAAAGAAAGGTACTTTATTGTTGTTCAAAAGATTCTACTATTAACTGATTTTGTGACAAATAACATTTGTTTACACTACCCTGCAATTCTCTTCCATTTTGTTCTTTCTGTTTATTATATAACCTCAGACCAAAATTATTAATGTCCTGAAATTTTTGCTTTCCCTTTATACTGACTCTTAGAATCTGAAATGTTAATGTTCCCAGTTTCAGCGTAAGAGGAGGACAAAAAATTATCTTTCATGTGTACTTCATCTATCAGTCAATTTATTTCAAGTGCAATATTCCAGAAAACAAACAGGTCAACTTTTAGAAGGATTAACAAATCTGATGGACAGCACTTACCTCTGCATAAGAAGCAAAGTCTGATGATGTGTGAGGGTAGAAGGGCTGCCTGACATGTTTGGAACAGTGGTGTATCCCAGAAACAATAGCAGCTTCCAGTCTTTAGTTTTCCAAGTAGAAGACTAAATACAAGTAGTAAAAATGACACAAGATTCATCAGGAGGATTATTGACCAGGATCTGAGAGTGGCCTTGAATTTGGTCCAATGAGTAGAGTAGTCATGCCTTAGTTAGCCTCCATCTTGAGACTATGGAGTAGGGCACAAAATCTCCCTCAAAGATGGAAAAATAAAAGTGTCTGATTTTTCTTGAAAGGCTGAAACACCTCTGGAACTCAGCTTTGCCCATTAATGAGTGTACCATTTTCATGACAAATGAGGAATGTTGAAACTTCCTCATTCTGTTATTCATTAAATCAAAGTTGACTCACCCTAAAATAGTAATATCATGGCATAGAGTCACAGTGCCTATTTTTGTCTGAAAGCATATTTTTCCCCCTTTTCTCCCCTAGAAGATCAATTCTAAAATAGTAAAGGAAATCCTTCAGTTCTTCAAGCTGAAAAAAAGATCCCAGATGGTAATTTGAATCCATACCTGAAAATAAAGAATACTAATAGTAATAGCAATTTTATAACTAAGAAAAGGTATATAAATATGTATTTATTATCGTTTTATCTTAACTAAGTTATAAATTAGTGTTGTAAAATATTATATTTATAATTGTTTCATTGTCCCTATAACATATAAAAATGCAATATATTTGCAATAACAACAAATGAGGTAAATAGGAGTAAAGATATATTGAAGTAAGAAAATAATTTCGGGAGGTTGCTTAAATACACAGAAATAAAGGAAGAGAAACAGAATAATAAACAATAAGATTATGATAAGTACTATGCATATATCCTTGCTTTCTTATTTCTTAACTCTTATAGTAAACACGAAATCATAAAGTAATATTACAATAACATTGTTGGGTTTAGAACATTTGTATATATGTAACATATATAAAAATAATAGCACAAAAAGACTAAAGAGAGGATAGGTGCATAGAGAAGGAACTTTTCTATTTTTCACTTCAATAAAGTTAGTATAAAAATAAAACCATTTCTCTTAAATTCAAATGCATAAATTAAGTTATAATGTAATCACTAAGGCATTGACTCAATAATATACTGAAAAGAATTAAAATGTTACATTAATAAATATTCCCTTAAATGAAAAAATAATGAGTGATGGAGGCATAGACTAAAAAGAAATGGAAAATAGAGAAGACAAAGTGTAAAATGCAAGAACAAATCAAAATATATTAATAATAATGTTATACGGAAATGGATGAAACAATATCACCTAAATATAGACAGTGTCAGGAAATGTGATTCAACTATATTCTATCTATACGAAACAATTTTATATTCGAGTAAATAAATGCATAAAGGGTAACAGGATGATAAGCATATATCAGGAAAACAGCATCATAGAAAGTTTAGTCACTTTACAAACATCTACAGAATAGACTAGAGAAAATCATAGTAGACACACATAGGAAGACTTTATAATAATAAAAGGTTACTACAATTAGAAGCATGACAATTGCACCTAAGAGAGTCTCCTAATACCTAAAAGTAAAACCTGAAAGAATTGAAGACAACTCAGCAATGTATGAACACCTTCATACTTAACTCTTAATAACTCAGAAAAACATTGCAGAAGCTTTTAAAACCAAACAAAAAATAACACAAAAACACTATGAACAAATATTATTTAATATAAACAAACAAATTATCCTTAACAAAATGCTATCTATCTAGCAATATATGAAAGGATTTTTACACTGTGACCATGTGGAAGTTATTTCAAGAATTCAAGGATAGTTTAGCATCTAAAAATCAATTAAAGGAGCAGAGAAAGATGGCCGACTGGAAGCAGCTTCTGAAAGAGGCTCCTGTTGAAAAGTAAAGATAACCTCCTGAAACTGCCCAATTAAACTGAAGACCGGGAGCCCAGCCAGAGAGAGAGAGAAGTGATAACTGCAGGTCGCCTCTGCTGAGGCGAGCTGCAACCTGAAGAAAACAAGCTTCAAGTACAAAGTGAAAGGAAAAGTGTCCATCCTCTACCCCAAGAAAGCTGTGGTTTTTTGTTTTTCTGTTTCCTTTCTTTTTTCTCTTCGTTTGCTCCTGCAGGCTTTCTACAGACAAGCAGTGTACTGTGGACCTCTTGTCTCACCCTACAGAAGAGTGCTGTGGGAAGTGGGGACTGCTTCCTCAGAGTGACGCTGCTGTCCCAGTAAATAAATGCATAAAGGGTAACTGGATGATAAGCATAAATCGAATGCATAAATTAAGTTATAATGTAATCACTAAGGCATTAACTCAATAATATACTGAAAAGAATTAAAATGTTACATTAATAAATATTCCCTTAAATGAAAAAATAATGAGTGATGGAGGCATAGACTAAAAAGAAATGGAAAATAGAGAAGACAAAGTGTAAAATGCAAGAACAAATCCCCAGAGGGCAACAATAGAGTGATCCTACTGGGGTCTAATCTTGGAGAGACACCTCCCCAACAATGAGGACAGTCAGAGGAAACAGTGAAAAACAATCACGGGGTGGAATCAAAGGAAAAACTCTAGCAATATGAATAATCAGAGTAGATTAACTCCTCCAAGGAATGACAAGGCAGACGCAGCACAAGATCCCATGCATAAACAAATGGCTAAGATGTCAGAAATCGAATTCAGAATCTGGATAGCAATTAAGATGAACAGAACGGAGGAAAAGATGCAATTAGAATTTCAAGTAGTATTCCAAAAGATGTCTCAAGAATTAAAAGAATTCAAAGACAAAATGACCAAAGATTTTGGTACATTGATACAAGAAGTTGCAGCCCTCAAAGATCTGAGAAATACAGTAGAATCCCTCAGTAACAGAATGGAGCAAGCAGAAGAAAGGATTTCTGACATTGAAGACAAAGCTTTCAAACGCTCCCAAACCTTCAGAGGAAGAGAAATGGAAGGCAAAAACAGTTTACTCTCTCAGAAAGCTCTGGGATAATTCGAAGAAAACCAATATTCACCTTATACGGATCCCTGGATCTATACTCCAGGCAAATGGAAAGGAGAAAAAAGCAGGTGTTGCAATCCTATTCACAGATACAATAGGCTTTAAACCAACCAAAATAAGGAAGGATAACGATGGACACTTCATATTTGTTAAAGGTACTACTCAATATGATTAGATTTCAATTATTAATATTTATGCACCCTACCAGAATGCCCCTCAATTTATAAGAAAAACTCTAACAGACATGAGCAAATTGATTACCTCCAGCTCCATAGTAGTCAGAGATTTTAACACCTCTGTAGCAGTGTTGGATAGATCCTCCAAAAAGAAGCTAAGCAAAGAAATTTTAGATTTAAACTTAACCATTCAACATCTGGACTTAACAGAATCTACAGAACATTTCATCCCAACAAAACTGAATACACATTCTTCTCATAGGCCCATGGAACATACTCCAAAATCGATCACCTCTTAGGTCATAAGTCTAACATCAGAAAATTTAAAAAAATACAAATTATTCCTTGCATCTTCTCTGACCATCATGGAATAAAAGTTGAACTCAATAACAACAGGAAGCTGTATACTCGTACAAAAACATGGAAGCTAAATAACCTTATGCTGAATGATAGCTGGTTCATAGATGAGATTAAGAAGGAAATTACCAAATTTTTGGAACAAAATGATAATGAAGACATGAATTACGAGAACCTCTGGGACACTGCAAAGGCAGTCCTAAGAGGGAAATTTATAGCACTGCAAGCCTTCGTGAAGAGAACGGAAAGAGAGGAAGTTAACAACTTAATGGGACATCTTAAGCAACTGGAGAAGGAAGAACATTCCAACACCAAACTAAGCAGAAGAAAAGAAATAACCAAAAATAGAGCAGAATTAAATGAAATTGAAAACAAAAGAATTATACAATAGATTAATAAATCAAAAAGTTGGTTTTTTGAAAAGGTCAATAAGATAGATAAACCTTTGGCTAACCTAATCAGGAAAATAAAGAGTAAAATCTCTAATCCATCAGAAATGGTAAAGATGAAATAACAACAAACCCCTCAGAAGTTCAAAAAATCCTTAACAAATATTACAAGAAACTTTACTCTCAGAAATATGAAAATCTGAAAGAAATTGACCAATACTTGGAAGCACACCACCTACCAAGACTTAGCCAGAAGGAAGTGGAAATGTTGAACAGGCCTATATCAAGTTCTGAAATAGCATCAACTATATATGTGTGTGTGTGTGTGTGTATCTTAAAATAGAATTGCAATGTCTGAAATAAAATCTTGCATTCATACAGTAAGGGTTTTCAGGCAAACCAATGAAGGGAAAATAGTCTTTTCATCAAGTGATGCTGTGGGCCAGGCACAGTGGCTCACGCCTGTAATCCTAATACTCTTGGGAGGCTGAGGCCAGTGGACTGCTTTAACTCAGGAGTTTGAGACCAGCCTGTGCAAGAGGAAGACCCTGTCTCTAAATGATCTGGTCTTGTGGCAGGACCTGTAGTCCCAGCTACTCGAGAGACTGAGGCAGGAGGGTAAGACTTGAATCCAAGAGTTTGAGGCTACTGTG
>CAUYRH010049040.1:0-11005 GCA_963574655.1 Perodicticus potto | reverse complement strand
AACCAAAAAATGGCCAGGCGGGCGCCTGTAGTCCCAGCTACTTGGGAGGCAGAGGCAGGAGACTCGCTTGAGCCCAGGAGTTGGAGGTTGCTGTGAGCTGTGATGCCATGGCACTCTACCCAGGGCGACAGCTTGAGGCTCTGTCTCAAAAAAATAAAAAATTTATAAACCTTGAAATGCCAGTCAGCAAAAAAACTTTTTAAGGTACAGATATCTAAGGCCTGGCACTGTTGCTCATGCCTGTAATCTCAGCACTCTGGGAGGCAGAGGGAGGCAGATCGCCTGAGTTCACAAGTTCAAGACCACCTTGAACTAGAGCGAGACCCCGTCTCTAAAAAATAGCTAAGCATTGTGGTAGGTGCCTATAGTCCCAGCTACTCAGGAGACTGTGGTAAGAGAATCCCTTGAGCCCAGGAGTTGGAGGTTGCTGTGAGCTATGATGCCACAGCACTCTACTGAGGGTGACAAAATGAGACTCTGTCTCAAAAAAAAAAAAAAAAAAATAGAAATAAAAAAAAAGATACAGATATCTAATATCTGGAAAGAAAAAGGAGCCGTAACTATAGTGTTTACAGACTTTAAAATGTTCAAGGGAGGATATTGTATTAGGAACTATATCCCCTCAGAATTTATAGGTTGAAGCACTAGTCCCCAGTGTGGCTGTATTTAAAGACAGGTGTTTGTTTAAGGAGGTGAGAAAGGTTAAATGAGTCTATAAGGTTGGGGCTCTAATCAATAGTACTGTGTTCTTAGAAGAGGCTGGGTTTAGTGGAGTACAGGATTCATGCCTGTAATCCTAGCACTCTGAGAGGCCGAGGTGGGAGGATCACATGAGGTTAGGAGTTGAAGACTGGTCTGAGGGAGAGCGATACCCTGTCTTTACTAAAAATAGAACAATGAGTTGGGAGTTGTGGCATTCATCTGTAGTGTTAGCCACGCAGGAAGCTGAGATGGGAGGATCACTTAAACCTAGAAGTAGGTGGTTGCAGTGAGCTAGGATGATGCAACTACACTCTACCTCAGGTGACAAAGTGAGGCTGTCTCCAAAAATATAAAAAGGAAAAAGAAGAAACACCACGAGTACAGGCACACACAGCAAAAGCCATCTGAAGACACAATGAGAAGGGAGAGGTCCACGAGCCAGGAAGAGGGTCTTCACCAGAAACCAAACTTAACAGCACCTTAATCCTACACCCAGCCTCCAGAACTCTGACAAAATTAATTTCTTTTGTTTAAGCCATCTAGCCTGTGGAATTCTATTATGAGCAGACTAATAACATATTTTAAGCAACTTTCTGCAAATATATTGGATAATTGAGATTATGTGGACACATTTCTAGAAAGATACAACTTGTCAATGTTGATAGAAGAAATGGAAAATATCTGAATATTCTTAAATGAATTCAAAAAACTTGCCCACAAAGAAATTTCAACCTCAGATGAATTTCTAAATCATTGAATTCTACTGAATATTTAACATTAACGTCAACCTTCAAAAATGGCTTCTAGAGAATAGGAAAAAACAGGAACACTTTCCAACTCATTTTATAATGCTTGAGTAATTTAATACCAAAACCTAACAAAGATGTTACAAAAGAGAAGAATTGGCTTGGTGCCCCTAGCACAGTGGTTATGGTGCCGGCCACATGCACTGAGGCTAGCGGGTTCGAACCTGGCCCGGGCCAGCCAGACAACAATGACAACTGCAACCAAAAAATAACTGAGTGTTGTGGTGGGCTTCTGTAGTCCCAGCTACTTGGGAGATTGAGGCAAGAGAATCACTTAAGCCCAAGAGTTTGAGGTTGCTGTGAGCTGTGATGCCATGGCACTCTACCGAGGGTGACATGGTAAGACTCTGTCTCAAAAAAAAAAAGAGAAGAATTATAGCCACTCTCATTCATGAAGAAAAGAGATACAAGAATCCTGAACAAAATGCCAGCAAATGGCATTTGTCAGCATATTAAAAAGGCATATCATCACAGCCAACTAGAGTTTATTCCAGTAAGGGCAAGAATGGTTTACATTTTACATTGAGAAATAAATAAATAGGCTGAGTGTAATGCCTCACACCAGCTCTTTGGGAAGCCAGGTTAGAAGGATTGCTTGAGTTCAGGAGTTTCTGACCCTGTCTACCAAAAAAAAAAAAAAAGAAAGAAAGAAAGAAAGAAATGGAGTCCAATGGCACAGATTACAGTCTCTATAGAAAAATAATAAAAAAATAAAATCTGCAACCTGGAATGACCTAAATATCCACAAGTCCTTCCATTAGTTAGATTTCTAATAAAATTTAATATGAGTGAAATAATATTTCCAGTGGGATGGCAAAGGCACAGAACATACCAGTGCTATCAAAATGGCAAAATTCATATAGCATTAAAGTTGTACTTTAAGAACTATTGTGCCTGGCTCGGCGCCTGTGGCTCAACGGGCTCAGGCGCCAGCCACGTACACCTGAGCTGGTGGGTTCGAATCCATCCCGGGCCTGCCAAACAACAATGACGGCTACAACCAAAAACTGGCCAGGCGTTGTGGTGGGCACCTGTAGTCCCAGCTACTTGGGAGGCAGAGGCAGGAGACTCGCTTGAGCCCAGGAATTGGAGGTTGCTGTGAGCTGTTATGTCACAGCACTATATCCAGGGTGACAGCTTGAGGCTTTGTCTCAAAAAAAAAAAAAAAAAAAAGAACTATTGTGCCTAATGATGTTCAAAGAAAATAAGAGGGCGGCACCTGTGGCTCAGCGAGTAGGGCGCTGGCCCCACATACCGAAGGTTCAAACCTGGCCTCGGCTGAACTGCAAAACAAACAAAAAAAGTAGCTGGGCATTGTGGCGGGCGCGCGCCTTTAGTCTCAGGTACTCAGGAGGCTGAGGCAAGAGAATTGCCTAAGCCCAGGAGTTAGAGGTTGCTGTGAGCTGTGTGACGTCACGGCACTCTACCACGGGCGATAAAGTGAGACTCTTGTCTCTATAAAAAAAAAAAAAAAAGAAAAAGAAAGAAAATAAGAAATTTCCATAGCTATCAAAAGGACAATTAATGTTTGAAGTCTCCAAGTAGCTGGGACTATAGGCGCCTGCCACGACACCCAGCTATTTTTTGGTTGTAGTTGTCATTGTTTGGCAGGCCTGGGCTGGATTTGAACCTGCCAGCTCTGGTGTATGTGGCTGGTACCCTAGTCACTGAGCTACAGGGGCTGTGGCCAATTGTGTTTATTTTTGAAGAGATACTACTAGTAGTATCAAAAGTTATGTGCAGAGGCTGGGTGCCATAGCTCATACCTGTACTTCTTTTTTTTTGAGACAGTTTCAGTTTGTCACCCTCGGTAGACTGCCATGGCATCATAGCTCACAGCAACCTCAAACTCCTGGTCTCAAGTGATTCTCTTGCCTTAGCCTCCCAAGTAGCTGGCTCATGGCTGTACTACTAACATTTTGGAGGCTGAGGCAAGAGGATCCCTTGGGATGTGGAGTTGGAGACCAGCCTGAGCAACGTGGCAAGACTCCTGTCTCTACAAAAAAATAGAAAAATTAGCTGGACATGGTGATATGCATCTGTAGTCCCATCTACTTGGGATGCTGTGGTACCTTAATAGTATTGAACTAATTGAAAAGTTCCCTATTTTTCACCTGAAAGGACTAGGCTTACTACTTTGTTCAAAGTATATTTTCATATAGATTTTATAAAGAAAATAGAAAATTGGTCTGGTAAAATCTCCTTTAGTTATTTCACCCAACCAAAGCATACTAAAACCAAAGTAGTGAAAATGTGAAATTAGATGTTCAGACTTTCTTATTTTTGTTTTATGGTTTGGGGTTCATTGAGAGTACAAAGAATTAGGTTACGAAGAATTAAGACTTGCATTTGTTAGGTAAAGTCCCTCTTATAATTGTGACCCAGGAGGTGTGCCATACACCATGAGCCCCACACCCCCCTCTCCTTCTCTGTCCCTGCCCCCCACCATATATTAGGTCATCTGCTGGCTTCATGTTAGAATTGAGTGAAAGGTTCCAGACCCTAAGATAAAAGTCATTCTGAAGAATGAGACGGAAAGGAAGGCAGAGTCCCGATTTGTGCAATCAAAGTGGTTTTTATTCCACCTGTGGTGCAGGTGGAGTGAGATTCCTGACTACAGAGAAATCCACATCTGGGCTATGGTGGGCAGGGATTTAAAGGGTTAAGGCCTCCAGGATTGGCCCTAGCTTTACCTGGGTAGGTAGGTGTGAAAAAGTTAGGGAGGCCTGGATTGGTCCAATCACTGTTTCCTGGGAGGAACATGCTTCCCAGGAAAGGGATCCTTCCTGGGTGGGTTGGTAACCTGATTCTATCACTAAATACATTGGATTCTTCTCCATTCTTGTGATGCTTTACTAAGAATAATGTGTTCCATCTCCATTCTCCTTAATACAAAAGATGTAAAGTCTCCATCTCTTTTAGTGGCTGAGTAGTATTCCATGGTATACATATACCACAGCTTGCCAGTCTATTCCTGGGTTGGTGGGCATTTAGGTTCTGTCCACATTTTGGCCATTGTAAATTGAGCTGCCATAAACAGTGTAGTGTAAGGGTTCTTATGTGAAATCATTTTTTTTCTTCTGGGTAGATGTCCATTAATGGGAGTACAGAGACAAATGTGAGGTCTATTTTAAGTTCTTTGAGGATTCACCATACTTCCTTCCAAAAAGGTTGTATTGGTTTGTATTCCCCCCACCAGTGTAAAAGTGGCCCAGGGGAATCACCCTACCAGACTTTCAACTATACTACAAGGCTATAGTGATCAAAATAGCATGGTATCATGTCATGTACCAGCACGAGAGGGAGAATTGACCTGAGTGGAAAGGTGGGAAATGAAGAAGAGGGACACACACGACAACAAAATACACAAGAGACAAGAAAAAGGATGGCGTCAGGAGGGCTGACACAGCTGATGACTACAGCCAGCCCCTGAACCATGGAAACAGCTTTGTTTATACAGTATCTTAACAAGACTGCATAAATCTTAACACATGGGGTAGAGATCAACCTTAAAGAGGAAAAACTGTGCTTGTCAATAACAAAGTATGCACAGGCTTTGTGACTTAGGACAGGTGGAAATAATATTGTTAAGGGAGGAAAAGTGGTTGGGGGTCTCTCCCTGAGCATTTCCCAGGCTGTGGAGGCTCTGCCGGCTACAGCCTGCTCCCCACAGTAGTGGCACAAAAATAGAGACATAGACATTTGGAACCCAATAGAAAACCAAGAGATGGAACTAACATCTTACAGCCACCTGATCTTTGATTAGCCAAACAAGAACATACACTGGGGAAAAGAATCCCTATTCAATAAATGGTGCTGAGAGAACTGGATTACCACATGCAAAAGACTGAAACTGGACCCACACCTTTCACCACTTACAAAAATTGATTCAAGATGGATAAAAGATTTAAAACTAAAGCATGAACCAATAAAAGTCCTCGAATAAAGTGTGGGAAAAACACTTGAAGATATCAGCCTGGGGAAAGATTTTATGAAGAAGACAACCATGGCCATCACAACAAGAACAAAAATAAACAAATGGGACTTAATTAAACTGAATTAATTAATAGCTAAGGAGACAACAACCAAAGCAAATAGACAACCTTCAGAATGGGAAAAGATATTTACATATTATGAATCAGACAAAAGCCTGATAACTAGGATCTAGAGAGAACGCAAATTAATCAACAAAAAAAGACCCAACAATCCTATATATCACTGAGCAAGAGACATAAATAGAACCTTCTCTAAAGAATTGACAGATAAATGGGTAATTAACATAGGAAAAAGTGCTCATCATCCCTACCTTAATCATCAGAGAAATGTAAATCAAAACCACCCTGGGATAACATCTAACTACAGTGAGAAGAGCCCACATCTCAAAGTCTCAAAGCCTTAGATGCTGGCATGGATGTGGTGAGAAGGGAACACTTTTACACTGCTGGTGGGATTACAAACTAGTACAGACTCTCTATTTATAAAGTGGAAAGGGAGGAATGACTTTAGATTATACCAATACTTTAGTCACTTTTAATACAGCAAGGAAAAATTTCTCAGTCATAACACCTGTTAAGTCTTTATCAAGTTCATTCAGAGTTAAAACTTTGCGCCTCCTTTTCTTAATTTATTTTTTTTTGTAATAAATCATAGCTGCGTACATTAATGCAAGCATGGGGTACAATGTGCTGGTTTTATACACAATCTGAAATATTTTCATCGAACGTGCCTCCTTTTCTTTTTTTTTTTTTTTTTTTTTTTGAGACAGAGCCTCAAGCTGTCACCCTGGAGGGAGTGCCATGGCATCCCAGCTCACAGCAACCTCCAATTCCTGGGCTCAAGCGAGTCTCCTGCCTCTGCCTCCCAAGTAGCTGGGACTACAGGCGCCCGCCACAACGCCCAGCCATTTTTTGGTTGCAGCCGTCGTTGTTTGGTGGGCCTGGGCTGGATTCGAACCCACCAGCTCAGGTGTACGTGGCTGGCACCTTAGCCTGTTGAGCCACAGGCGCCTAGCCTGTGCCTCCTTTTCTTGATCAAATTCTATAGTATATTAAAGTTTGTAAAAGTTTTTCTAACCTTGTTTTTTTTTTTTTTTTTTGAGTCAGAGCCTCAAGCTATCTCCCTGGGTAGAGTGCGATGGCATCACAGCTCACAGCAACCTCTAACTCCTGGGCTCAAGCGAGTCTCCGCCTCTGCCTCCCAAGTAGCTGGGACTACAGGCGCCCGCCACAATGCCCTGCCATCTTTTGGTTGCAGCCGTCATTGTTGTTAGGCGGGCCCGGCTGGATTCGAACCCGCCAGCTCAGGTGTACGTGTCTGGCGCCTTAGCCGCTTGAGCCACAGGCACTGAGCCTGTTTTTCTAACCTTATTAATTTCAGGATATCTTTTCTATTTTAAATTATTAAAGTATATTTTAGATACTTTAAAATGACAGAGTATTCACATACAAATTAATGGTACACATGGAATTTGTTAAAATATATTCTCATTGCCTCAGCATTCTATAAAAATGGATATTGGACTAAATAGCTGAATCAATCTTTCTAATAATTGCTTTTCCATTTTGAAAATTTGTCTGGCTCAGCACCCATAGCACAATGGTTACAGCGCCAGCCACATACATTGAGGTGGGTGGTTTCAAACCCGGCCCAGGCCAGCTAAAGCAACAATGACAACTGCAACAACAATAGCAACAAAAAAATAGGCTCGGCACCTGTAGCTCAGCAGCTTGGGCACTAGCCGCATACCCTGGAGCTTGCAGGTTCGAATCCAGCCCAGGCCTGCCAAACAGCACTGATGACTACAACCAAAAAGTAGCCAGGCATTTTGGTAGGCGCCTGTAGTCCCAGCTACTTAGGAGGCTGAGGCAAGAGAATCACATAAGCTCAAGAGCTGGAGGTTGCTGTGAGCTGTGATGCCACAGCACTCTACCAAGAGCGACATAGTGAGACTCTGTCTCCAAAAAAAACAAAACCCAGGTGTTGTGGCGGGCACCTGTAGTCCCAGCTACTTGGGAGGCTGAGGCAAGACAATTGCTTAAGCCCAAGAGTTTGAGGTTGCTGTGAGCTGTGACACTACTGTACTCTACAAAGGGCAACATAGTAAGACTCTGTCTCAAAAAAAAAAAAAAAAGAAAATTTGTCTTATTGTATATGGACATTAATAAGAATGTAAGAGTGAGTTTTATTACTTTTTAACCCTGTATTATTTGCACTGGGAAAGTGGATTCTATGCTCTCCTTCATTCTCCCACGTCCACCACTGTGAAAGTTAGTTTTTTTCGCTGTATATGTTGTCAGAATTGTTCCTCCAATGTTTGTTTGTCCTCTTTTATTTTGGGTATTATGGATCTCTGCAGAAATCACCTTGACAATTACCTACTTTTCAAACCAAAGTCCACTGTTAATGTCATAGTCAACTTGCGTATGTCACCTGAAAATACACTTTCAATTGATGACAGGAGAGATTGATAGAAAACCACTCATAATTATAGTAACATATTTAAGAGGGTAGAATTTTTTTGTGTGTTTTTAGGTTTTTTGGCAGGTATTTTTAATAACAGCAGTGTTGAGCTATTATTTACATGCCGTGCAATTCACTCATTTAAAGTAAGTGGATAGTTTAGTGGCTTTTAGTTTATAATTCAATTCACAGAGTTGTGCAAACATCACCACAATCAATTTTAGAGATTTTCATCATCCCACACAGAAACCCCATAGCTTTTGACAGTAACTCTCATTTCCTCTGAACTTTCTTCCTCATCCCTGGGCAACTACTAATTTACTTTCTGTCTCTGTTGGTTTTCCTATCTGGACATTTAATGTAAATGGAATCAGATAATATTTGGTTGGTCTTTTGTGACACTTTGATTATATGTAGCATAATTTTTTTTTTTTTTTTTTGAGACAGAGTTTCACTATATTGCCCTCGGTAGAGTGCTATGGCATCACAGCTCACAGCAACCTCGAACTCTTGGGCTTACGCAATTCTCTTGTCTCAGCCTCCAAGTAGCTGGCACAGCGCCAACTATTTTTTGCTGCAGTTGTCATTATTCAAATGATGATAAACCAGACCTGGACCGGGTTCAAACTCGCCAGCCTCAGTGTAAGTGGCTAGTGCCCTAACCACTGAGCTATGGGCATGGAGCCTGTAGCATAAGATTTTAAAGGTCCCTCCATGTTGTAGCATGTATCAATGCTTTTGCTTTTTCTTTTCTTTCTTTTTTTTTTTTAGAGACAGAGTCTCACTTTGTCACCCCAATAGAGTGCGGTGGAATCATAGCTCACAGCAACCTCAGACTTGGGCTCAAGAGATTCTCTTGCCTCAGCCTCCTGAATAGCTGGGACCACAGTTGCCCATCATAACTCCTGGCTATTTTTAAAGACAGAGTCTCACTCTAGTTCAGGCTGGTCTTGAACTCATGAGCTCAGGTGTTCTTCCCACCTCAGCCTCCCAGAATGCTGGGATTATAGGAATGCTTTTTCTTTTTATTGACAAAGAATAGAATCATTTTATTGACAAATCAAAGAATTTGTATGCCTATACCATATTTTATTTATTGATCAATTGATGGACATTTCATTTGCTTCTACTTTTTGGTTATTATGAGTAAGCATTTGTGTATAAATTTTTGTGAACATTTGTGTACAAATTTTTGTGTGAACATAGATTTTCATTTCTTTTATGGATTGCTGAGTTATATGATGACTCTTTATACTCTCATCCCAAAGGAGAGGTCAGGGCCTGACCCCACTGATGGATTTTTTTGTATATTTGTTTATGAAAGACAACAGAACATACAAAAACAAGCTATAGGTGGGGCCAGTCCCTGACCACCCCCCCCCATTGGTATGCAACTATTAACCTTTTGAGGACCAGCTAGACTATTTGACAAAAAAGAAGACAGTTTTGAAGCAATATTCCTCTGATCTGTTCTGTAAAATGGCTTAGATTATAAGTGTTAATAATCTTTATTTGAACTGCAAAATTGCCTTAAATATGTGTTTAAAAGAGTAGCAAGTAAGACTGTTGAAGATAATTATATATCAATAAGTTATGTTTACATAGTAATTCATTGCATTAAGAGAATTTTAAAAATCTACAAAATCATCTCAATAGGTGTAGAAAAACCATCTCACGAAATTAAACATCTCTTCACAATGAAAAACAAGTACACTTATCAAACTAAGAATAGAAAAGAAATTCCTTAATCTGATAGAGAATAAATACAACAAACACCATACTTAATTATAGTGAAATGTTTAAAACTTTCTCTTTAGGATTATAAATGAGATAAGAAGCTCACTATCACAATTTCTCTTCAACAGAATACAGGCAGTCCTTGCCAGTATGATAAAGCAAGAAAAATTAGTAAAAGCCATAAAGATTAGAAAGGCTGTAATAAATTTTCTTTATGCAGAATGATACGGTTGTATGCTTAGAACATCTAAAAGAATCTGTACATAAATTATTAGAATTAATAAGTGAATTTAGAAGCTGTGTGCTGTGGCTCACGCCTGTAATCTCAGCAATCCGGGAGGCCTTGGTGGGTGGATTGCTGGAGCTCAGGAGTTGAAGACCAGCCTGAGCAAGAGCCCAAGACTTCGTCTCTAAAAAATAGCTGGGCGTTGTGGCGGGTACCTGTAGTCCCAGCTACTCAGGAGGCTGAGGCAAGAGAATCGCTGAGCCCAAGAATTTGAGGTTGCTGTGAGCTACCATGGCACTCAACCCCAAGGTAACTGAGTGAGATTCTGTCTCTGGAAAAACTGAAAAATAAATAAGTGAATTTAGCAAGTGAACTGCTAGGTTCCAGATCAGCTTTAAAAAAACTCCTGTGGCCAGATGCGGTGGCGCACTCATGTAGTCCCAGGTACTCGGGAGGCTGAGACTGGAGGATCGCTTGAGTCCAGGAGTTCTGGGCTGTAGTGCGCTATCCCAATCAGGTGTCCGCACTAAGTTCTGCATCAATATGGTGACCTCCCAGGAGTAGAGGTTGCCTAAGGCGGGGTGAACCGGCCCAAGTTGGAAATGGAGCAGGTCAAAACTCCCATGCTGATCAGTAGGGGATTAAGCCTCTGAATAGCCACTGTACTCCAGCCTGAGCAATATACCAAGACCCTGTCTCTTAAAAAAAAAAATTTCTGTGTTTCTATATATCAGCTACAAGCAGTTAGAAAATGAAATTTCAAAAAATACCATTTAAAAAGACATTTCTAGGTATAAAAATGAGGCTCGGCACCTGTGGCTCAATGGGTTAAGGAGCCAGCCATGTACACCTGAACTGGCGGGTTTGAATCCAGCCCCGGCCTGCCAAACAACAATGATGGCTGTAACCAAAAAATGGCTGGGCTTTGTGACAGGCGCCTGTAAGTCCCAGCTACTAGGAAGGCGGAGGCAGGAGACTCGCTTGAGCCCAGGAATTGGAGGTTGCTGTGAGCTGTGATGCCATGGCACTCTATCCAGGGTGACAGCTTGAGGCGCTGTCTCAAAAAAAAAAAAAA
>CAUYRH010049037.1:0-14965 GCA_963574655.1 Perodicticus potto | reverse complement strand
CTCCACTGTCCTAAAATGATCAGATGTTCCAAGACTTGCTTAGAAGCAAGTTTTCAATTCTACAGAAGTAGATCACGCAGGTTAATGCAGAAGCCAACTGGTGAGACGTCTGTCGACTGTTATACTTAATGTCCTCTCCCTCTAAAACCAACACCCCCTCTTCCTCCTCTGAAGCCACCACCTCTGGCACCTGCTCCTCTTCCTCCTTCTCGACCTCCCCTGCCACCACCTCTTGGGGGTCCTTTCTCACCTGGAGGTCGAGGTACAAACCTCTGCAGTGGCAGCAGTTTAAATGGGTCTATATAAAATTTCTGTAGTTTTTTAAAGGATGGTGCCTTCATGTTTTCTGACAATTTAACTGAAAAATAAAAATCTCTGAGTTGCCCAAATATTTCATCCACTTTTCCAATTTGTTCTTTGTTTTCTAAATAAACAGGAGCATTAAAATAAGGCACCTTATTTTCATCTGTGGTACATTTACAAACTATGTCACCTTCACAAGGGTGCAGGAACTCTCCTAATAAGACTACACGTTCTGGAGGTCCTTGGTCTTGGCCTTTGTTAAATCCTCTGCGGCCACCTCCTCGTCCAAATCCTCCCCTGCCGCCACCGCCGCCTCTGAAATTGCCTCTTCCTCCACCACCTCGATTAAAACCTCCCCGACCTCCACCTCGAAAAGACATTCTCTTCAACACCTTCTCCCCCACCAGACAGCAAGGTCTTCACGCTGCATTTCCTTCCTTCCTCCGTCTCTCCCACAGCTGGGCTCAGCGTTCAGCACTTTCAGATCCTCCTGCTTCTTTGGTCACTCTCTGTCGCCACGTGCGTCTCTGGCTGGCCCAAGTGTCTTGATCTTACTGCTTTTATCAAGTTGTCTTTTACTACATGTTTCCAATACATACAGTTTATGGCCCGTGATTTTCAACATTTTTTTTTTGAGACAGAGTCTCACTATGTCTCCCTCAGTAGAGTGCAGTGGTGTCACAGCTCACAGCAACCTCTAACTCTTGGGCTTAAGTGATTTTCTTGCCTCAGTCTGCCAAGTAGCTGGGACTACAGGCGCTCACTACAACGTCCAGCTCTACAACGTTTTTTGGTTGTAGTTGTCATTGTCGTTTGGCAGGCCCAAGCTGGATTCAAACCTGCCAGCTTTGGTATATGTGGCTGGTGCCCTAGCTGTTGAGCTACGGGGCCGAGCCATGTTCAACATTCTTTTTTTTTTTTTTGAGACAGAGCCTCAAGCTGTCACCCTGGATAGAGTGCGGTGGCATCACAGCTCACAGCAACCACAAATTCCTGGGCTCGAGCGAGTCTCCTGCCTCCGCCACCCAAGTAGCTGGGACTACAGGCGCCTGCCACAACGCCCGGCCATTTTTTGGTTGCAGCCGCCATTGTTGTTTGGCGGGCCCGGGCTGGATTCGAACCCCCCAGCTCAGGTGTACGTGGCTGGCACCTTAGCCCACTGAGCCACAGGCGCTGAGCCCATGTTCAACATTCTTAAAACGCCATTGAATGTTTGCCAAGCCACAGTCATGTAGCAGGAAAACAGGAAAAAGGTTAAGCATATTTTTAACATAATGATTGTTATAGTGGTCACACATTCTTCCGTAATCTCATAATAGGAAAAAGGTAAACAATTATTAACTTATACAGTGGGAAAAAGTAAATGTGATGTCACAAAGGGCAAATGGAATTTGTTCTCCCCATGCTTCTCTGTTATTTCCTTTACCCTATGCTTCTGGAGCTCAATTAGACTTGTGCTGGAACCTCTTCAGTGACCCTTCAATCACCAACGAATCTTACTGGTGAGGTGGTGTGCTACTCAGGAGGCGACGATCCCTTGAACCCAGGAGTTCAAGGCCAGTCTGGGCAACAGACCAAGTCACTATCCCAAAACACAAATAAATCTTTATCTACCTATCTTTATCATCTGTCTCTCTACCTATTATGTTTCTATGGATCTATTATCCATCTATCCATCATCTATCTATCTAATCTGTCTTTCTATCTCAGTTTCTACCTCACTGGGTACATTGTTGGTAAATTCCTTGAGACTATCTTCTAACTAACCAGCTGACTCTTCAGCTCCATTAAATCTGAAGCTCCATCTCTTTAATTGTTTATTTCAATGGCCAAATTGTCATTTCCAATATTTATGGATGGTTCTTTTTTATATCCACATGGTCTTATTTTATTTCTCCCAGTTCTTATGTCATAATCTTTTTTGTGTTTTCGTATTATTCCTTTGGTTTTCTCTGCAAGATCAAACATACACACTTGGAAGTTTTCTAGGCAGTCCTATCATTTTAATTTAGGCGAATTCGTCTTTCATCTGTTGGTTTTGTTGGATGGCTTATTACCTGCCATTAACATTCTTCATGTGCTTCAGAATTTTGACTTAGAGTTCATTTTGAATGAGTTTCTCTTTTCTTCTCTTTATCTTATTTTGCACTTCGCTTTAATCATTTAATAGTAGAACTTAGACATGATTTCATGCCGATATACAGAGATCTGCCTCATTCTTTTTTTTTTTTTTTGAGAGACAGATTCTCACTATATCACCCTTGGTAGAGTGCTGTGGCGTCACAGCTCACAGCAACCTCCAACTCCTGGGCTTAGGTGATTCTCTTGCATCAACCTCCTGAGTAGCTGGGACTACAGGCACCTGCCACAATGCCCAGCTATATGTTTGTTGTAGTTTGGCTGGGCCGGGTTCAAACCCACCACCCTTGGTGTATAGGGCTGGCGCCCTACCCATTGAGCCACAGGTGCTGCCCAAATTTTTTTTTTTTTTTTAGAGACAGAATCTCACTTTGTTACCCTCAGTAGAGTGCTGTTGCATCATAGCTCACAGCAACCTCAAGCTCTTTGGCTTAGGCAATTCTCTTGCCTCAGCCTCCCAAGTACCTGGGACTACAGGCACCTGCCACAACACCTGGCTATTTTTTGTTTCAGTTTGGCCAGGGCAGGGTTCAAATCTACCACCCTCAGTATATGGGGCCAGCGCCCTACTCACTGAGCCACAGTCGCTGCCCTGCCTCATTCTTTTAACAACTGTGTAAGTTTCTATTGTGTACATGTAGCATAATTTACCAGGATAACCTATATGTCCCCAATGATGGGGTATAGGTTATTACTACTCTTTGGCTGTATGAACAATACAGCAGTAAAAACTAGATTTCATATATATATATATACACATATATATACACACACATATATAAAACACACATATGGTATATGTTATATATACATACACAAAACATACAGCACATATAAAACATGTATGTATAAAAAAGTATGTATATATACATATACAAAACATATATGTACGTGTGTGTTATTTTGCCCAAAGAATATAGGGCAATTTCCTAAAAAGTGAAATTATTGGGTCAAGGAGAACGAAATGTATATTTTAAAAATGTTGGCAAACTTGCCTCAGTGCCTGTGGCTCAAGCGGCTAAGGCGCCAGCCACATACACCAGAGCTGGTGGTTTCAAATCCAGCCCAGGCCCGCCAAACAACAATGAGGGCTGCAACCAAAAATAGCCGAGCATTGTAGCGGGTGCCTCTAGTCCCAGCTACTTGGGAGGCAGAGGCAGGAGAATTGCTTGAGCCCAGGAATTGGAGGTTGCTGTGAGCTGTGATGCCACAACACTCTACCCAGGGCGACAGCTTGAGGCTCTGTCTCAAAAAAAAAAATAAATTTTTTTTGGCAAACTTTCCTCCATAGGCTTGCACCAACATATACTCTTCATCTATTATATATGAGAGTTTCCCTATGCTCGTGCCAATACGGTACAGTATTCTCTTGGTATATGAGGGGGGATCAGTTCCATCACCCATGTCTGCTTGTACTCAAATCCCACAGTCAACCTGCAGAACCCACTTACAGGAAAAATCAGCCCTTCCTGTACACAGATTTTGAATCCCATCAGTATGAATATAGTATTATTATTATTTTTTTTTGAGCAGAGTCTCACTATGTTGCCCTCAGTAGAGTGCTGTGGCAACACTCAGCAACACACAGCAACCTCAAACTCTTGGACTTAAGCAAGTCTCTTGCCTCAGCCTCCCAAGTAGCTGGGATTACAGGTGCCCACCGCAATCCCTGGCTATTTTTTGTTGCAGTTGTCGTTGTTGTTTAGCTGGCCCCACCAGCCTTGGTGTATGTGGCTGACACCCCGTAACCACTGTGCTAGAGGCGCCGAGCCTCAATACAGTATTTTTTTTTTTTGTAGAGACAGAGTCTCACTTTATCGCCCTCGGTAGAGTGCTGTGGCGTCACACAGCTCACAGCAACCTCCAACTCCTGGGCTTAGGCGATTCTCTTGCCTCAGCCTCCCGATTAGCTGGGACTACAGGCGCCTGCCACAACGTCCGGCTAGTTTTCTATTTTGCAGTTCAGCCAAGGCCGGGTTTGAACCCACCACCTTCGGTACATGGGGCCAGTGCCCTACTCGATGAGCCACAGGCGCCGCCCTGAATACAGTATTTTTGATTCACCTTTTGTTGAAAACAAATTCATGTACGAGTGGATCCATGCGGTTTGAACTCATGTTGTTCTGGGTCAACTGTATCACTCTTCAGGTCTTTTCCAATGCATTCGTTTACAAAAGGTCACTGTGACTTTAATTTGCATTTCTTTTCTTATGCATGAGGCTGAATATTTCTTATTAGGACAAAGAAACATTTTTATTTTTGCTTATATCCTTTTATGTTGATGCCTGTTTTTCTTTCTTTCTTTCTTTTTTTTTTTTTTTAAGACAGAGCCTCAAGCTGTCACCCTGGATAGAGGGCTGTGGCATCACAGCTCACAGCAACCTCCAATTCCTGGGCTCAAGCGAGTCTCCTGCCTCCGCCTCCCAAGTAGCTGGGACTGCAGGCGCCTGCCACAAAGCCCGGCCATTTGTTTTTTTTTTTTTTTTTTGGTTGCAGCCGTCATTGTTGTTTCACGGGCCAGGGCCTGGATTCGAACCCTCCAGCTCAGTTGTACGTGGCTGGTGCCTTAGCCGGTTGAGCCACAGGTGCCAAGCCTGATGCCTGTTTTTCTATTGAACTGTTGGATTTTACCTTATCAAATCATCAGAGTTCTAAAAATATCAAGGAAATTAGCCCTTTGGTTGGGATATGTATTATACATATCAAAATCCAGTTTCGATTTGTTGTTAATCTTATATGGTCTTTTTTAAATCATGCAGTCAGTCAATTATGTGAATGACTTTATCAAACTTTCTCTGAGGGCGGCACCTGTGGCTCATTGAGTAGGGCGCAGGCCCCATATACTGTGGCCAGTTCAAAAACCTGGCCTCGGCCGAACTGCAAAACAAAAAAATAGCCAGGCGCTGTGGCAGGCACCTGTAGTCCCAGCTACTTGGAGGCTGAGGCAAGAGAATCGCCTAAGCCCAGGAGTTGGAGGTTGCTGTGAGCTGTATGACACCACAGCACTGTACCGAGGGTGATAAAGTGAGATTCTGTCTCTACAAAAAAAAAAAAGAGAAATCAAACTTACTCTGATTGGGTGGTGCCTGTGGCTCAGTAGGTAGGGCGCTGGCCCCATATACCGAGGGTGGAGGGTTCATATCTGGCCCTGGCCAAACTGCAACAACAACAAAAAGAAAATAGCTGGGCATTGTGGCGGGCATCTGTAGTCCCAGCTACTCAGGAGGCTGAGGCAAGAGAATCGCCTAAGCCCAGGAGTTGGAGGTTGCTGTGAGCTGTGTGATGCCACGGCACTCTTACCGAGGATGATAAAAAAAGACAAAAAAAAAAAAAACAAAAACTTTCTGATAGCATTTGTTTAAATTTAGAAAGCCCCTTTCTACTATTATTTTAAAGTGATCTTCTCGTAACTTTTTTTTCCATTTAATTCTTTACCTTCCTTGGCAGTGCCTGTAGCTCAGTGGGTAGGGTGTCAGCCACATACACCAAGGCTGGCAGGTTTGAGCCCGGCCTGGGCCAGCTAAACAACAATGACAACTGCAACCAAAAAATAGCCAGGCATTGTGGCGGGCGCCTGTAGTCCCGGCTACTCGGGAGGTTGAGGCAAGAGAATCATTTAAGCCCAACAGTTTGAGGTTGCTGTGAGCTGTGATGTCACGACACTCTACCGAGGGCAACATAGTGAGACTCTGTCTTAAAAAAAAAGAATTTTTTTACCCTCCTTGAATTTATTTCTGTGTAAAGAGTGTGGTAAGGGTACAGTTTTATTAACTCTCCAGTTTTACAGACACTGAGTTTTTTGTTGGTTTGTTTGTCTGTTTAGAGATAGTCTCATTTTGTTACTCTCAGTAGAGTGCTGTGGTATCACAGCTCACAGCAACCTCCAGCTCTTGGGCTTAGGAGATTCTCTTGCCTTGGCCTCTCAAGTAGCTGGGACTATCGGCACCCACCACAATGCTGTCTATTTTTATTTTTGTTCTTGCAGTTTGGCCAGGGCCAGGTTTGAACCCGCCGCCCTTGGTATATTGAGCAGGCGCTCTACTCACTGAGCCACAGGAGCTCTACTCACTGAGCCACAGGAGCTCTACTCACTGAGCCACAGGCGCTGCCCAGATACTGTTAATATACATTGCCACTTTTATTAACAATCAAATCCCCAGACTGAGCGCCTGTAGCTCAGCAGCTAGGGCGCCAGCCACATACACCGGAGCAGGTGAGTTTGAATCCAGCCCAGGCCTGCCAAACAATAAACTACAACCAAAAAATAAAAATAGCCAGGCGTTGTGGTGGGCACCTGTAGTCCCAGCTACTTGGCAGGCTGAGGCAAGAGAATCACTTAAGACCAAGTGGTTCTCAACCTTCCTAATGCCACGACCCTTTAATAGAGTTCCTATGGGTCATGACCCACAGGTTGAGAACTGCTAGTTTAAGCACAAGAATTTGAGGTTGCTGTGAGCTAAGATGCCACAGCATTCTACCAAGGGCAACTTAGTGAGACTCTGTCTCAAAAAAAAAAAAAATCAAATTCCCATGTGCATTTTCAAGCATTGATTATTAAGGTTTGCACACGCGGCCTCAGGCGTGATCCCAATAGTTGTAGGTGACTTAGCATTGACTGAGAGGGTCCCCGGAATTGCCAGATTTTTCTCATCAATGGATAGCTAATGAATTCTGCAGTATCCACTTTATCATTAGCTTTGGCTCCAAACTGCTTTGTTTTAGAAAAATATTCAATATGTTTACACTCACTTCTTTCAAGATTTTCACAATTCTCTTGCTTTCTTTCCTCAGATTCTGCTATGAATTTTGAAGCCGGCACTGTACCTTGCCATCAATCCATAGTTTATTTTGAGAAGAACAGTAAAGGGGACATAGTTTCGCATTAAACAGAAGTAAGTAAAGCTTACACCAGATTTTTAGGAAAAAAAAACACAGAGAAAATGCTAGAATAATCGTTGGGTTCAGTTGTCAAAGGATTTGTCTCTGCTCGCCTCAAAGAAGGAGAACCAGAATCTCTCCTGAGATGAAGTGGCTTTAGTTAAGAGTAGTACAGACATGGCTGTTAAAGGATTGCTTCTCCGCCAGGGCTTCATCCAAAAGGAACATTTGAATTAGAAGGAGAATGAGATTCAAGTGTAATTGAACACCTCGAATTCTCAAATCCGTGCCTGACACAGGGTCTTCAGCCCTTCACATACTAGAATCACCTGGGAAGCTTTTAAAAACACCAACCTTGGGGTGGTGCCTGTGGCTCAGTGGAGTAGTGTGCCAGCCCCATATGCTGGAGGTGGTGGGTTCAAACCCAGCCCCAGCCAAAAACTGCAAAAAAAATCCCACCAATCTTTTGGACCAATTAAAGTAAACAAACCTCCTTAGCCTTAGGCATTCTTGGTTTACTTTTTCTCTTACCATTTCTTTTTCTTTTTTTTTTTTTTTTAATTTTCTTTTTTCTCTCTTACCATTTCTAACGGTCTCAGCTTTATGAACAGTTCAGGAGTATATTTTTAAAAATAATTTTATTTCAAAATGTTAGGGGACACAAGCGTTCGTGTTATATGGATGAATTGTATAATGCTGATGTCAGGGCTGTCAGTATTCTTGTCCCCAGAATGGTATTCATTGCACCCAACAGGTAAGTTTTTTAATCCCTCACCCTCTCCCCACCCTCTTCCTTCTTAGTATTTGGGGCGGGAAATTTTGGCCTCAAGACCACATGTGGCCCTCCACATCCCCGCAACCAAATCCAAACTTCCCAGAACAAATCCCTTTATTAAGAGGATTTTTTTTTTTTTTGAGACAGAGTCTCACTATGTAGCCCTTTGTAGAGTGCCCTGGCATCACAGCTCACGGCAACCTCAAACTCTTGGGCTTAAGTGATTCTCTTGCCTCAGCCTCCCAAGCAGCTGGGACTATAGGCACCCACCACAACGCCTGACTACTTTTTTTGTTGTTGCAGTTATCGTTGTTTAGCTGACCGGGCCAGGTTGGAACCCGTCAGCCTCAGTGTATGTGGCCAGTGCCCTACCCACTGAGCTGCGGGCGCCGCCCTATTAAGAGAATTTATTCTATAAAATTTGGATTCAGTCCAAAGGCTGCACTCAAAGATCCAGAAGGTCACATGTGGCTGAGATGTTGTATACACACACACACAAACACACACACAGCTTTTTTATACTCTTCTAACAAGACATATGCATGCTCGGTTACAGTTACAGACATTAGGTCATGGGAAATTTTTAGCAGGCATAAAAAGAAAGTCATAAAAAGTTAATGTTTCTGGGGGGCACCTGTGGCTGAGTGGTTAGGGGGCTGGCCCCATATAGAGGGTGGAGGGTTCTGTCCGGCCTGGCCAAACTGTAACAAAAAAAAATAGCCGGGCGTTGTGGTAGGTGCCTGTAGTCCCAGCTACTCGGGAGGCTGAGGCAAGAGAATCGCCTAAGCCCAGGAGCTGGAGGTTGCTGTGAGCTGTGACACCACAGCACTCTACCGAGGGCGATAAAGTGAGACTCTGTCTCTACCAAAAAGAAAAAAGTTAATGATTCTATTTCTCAAGAAACCAGAGCGTGTTATTTGTTGCACAGTCTCTTTCCAGGTTATTCCTTTTTAGAGTGTGTCTTAAAGCTCTTTCCAATCTCTGGAGGCCGAGTTCTTCTGCAGCCGTTCTGCTGCATTCTCAGGACCACCAGGAAGTGTAAGATTTATTTCTCCTTCCTCACCAAGGCTGTAGCTTCCCTACCCCTCAGTAATAAAGAACTCTTGATTTTTGGCCTGAACTATGCTAGAACCAATCCCCCTAAACCACCTTAACAAAATGCAGATCGGATCAATGAGCGTCCTATGAGTGCAAACGGGTGGGTTGGGGGAACAATTTGTAGGAAAGCTAGTGGCCGAGTCAAGGAAAGAAAAGATATCTGGGCAGATTCCCTTTGGGACGTTTCTGCTGGAATAACACGGCAGCAGTCTGTGGGGGCTGTCTTAGCGTTTAGGATCTTCTGGGGAGAGACTCTGATTGAATTTCTCTCACACGCCTACCCTTGAGACAGTAACCCTGCCAGGGGATGGGGGTCATATGATTGAAGTTCCCTTCAGGATTACATGGAGCATGAACACAACAATCCCCCCAAATAAATGCAAGGTCCTGCTATCTGAAAGTGGGACGGGCATGCTAGGCAGGTGAAAATAACAGGTGTGCACTATATAAAATCCTTAAACAATGGGGTGAGTTATGGCTACACCAGACTGGCTGGTGGGCTTGACCTATCTGGTAATTTCAGCCCGTTAAATAACACGTCACTGCAGCAGCCAGAGCAAAGCTGGACTGGCATCCCCTGACCTTATCTCGGTTCAGGAGCTAAGACCCTACACTTGGGCACAAGTCAGGCATTTCCTGTGACTGGGCCGACTCTGAGTCCTCGGCCGCCCTCTGGTGGTAATGACGATGGCCGCACTGCTCAGACCGTGACAGCAGGTTTTGAATCGTATCTATGGATGGAAGAGACTCCACCTGTCAGGCTGGGGTGTGAGTTCCCAGAGCCAAAGAATGGGGCCCGGTACCAATTCGGTGCCAGATCACACAGACGCACATGGGCTGTGCACACAGGGATTCTTTACCGCAAAGGCAGAAGGGCCGAGTGAAAGCGCGTCCCAAAGGAAGGAGGGTCTATCTCAGCGAGTGGAGAATACCCTGGGCCCTTAACCCTTCTCTGTTTTTACGTTTATGGATAATAATATGCTAAGTAGTGGGGGGAGGAATAGCTTTTCTTTTTCTTTTCTTTTCTTTTTTATTTGAGACAGAGCCTCAAGCTGTCACCCTGGATAGAGTGCTGTGGCATCACAGCTCACAGCAACCTCCAATTTCTGGGCTCAAGCGAGTCTCCTGCCTCCGTCTCCCAAGTAGCTGGGACTACAGGTGCCCACCACAACACCCGGCCATTTTTTGGTTGCATCCGTCATTGTTGTTTGGCGGGCCCGGGCTGGATTCGAACCCGCCAGCTCAGGTGTACGTGGCTGGCGCCTTAGCCGCTTGAGCCACAGGCGCTGAGCCAGCTTTTATTTTTCTTAGAGAGTGGTGGAGACTTCTTGAAACTCAGGGTCCTCTTCATTTCTAACCTTACAGGGTCACTTCCAGAGGTTGCAGTGGCAATTGTAAACTGTCATGGCTCTGGTGGGTGTGATGTTCACCATGGGAATGACGCTATGCGGGACAAAAGGTCACCTTGGGTTGTGAGCTCCCACTTCAGTGCATGCTCCAAGCCGGAAAAGTCCTTTACCTCGAGTCCCTGCCTGGGTTCAGTGCTGCGTGTTCACGGCCTCCTCAAGTTTACCTGCACCTGTTGTCTGTCCCTAACACCTCATCTAGCTGCTGAGACAAGAACTGAAAATATAAGTGATGAAGGCAAAGATATACTATTCTGCAAACTCTACCCATAGTCAGGAAGCTTCCTCTGAGTCCTCTCGGCATGTATCTGCATCTTGTGAGTAGCAGGTGGGAGACTAACCCCCCCCAATACATCTACATCCCTCAACTCATGAAATTGACCTTCTTTGGAAAAAGAACATTTGCAGATGTAATTAAGTTAGTCACCTCAAGATGAGATCACCTTTGATTATCTGGATGAACCCTAAATCCAATGTCCTGATAAAAGACACACAGGGAAGCAGGATGGCCATGTGGAGATGGAGGCAGAGACTGGCCTGTTGCACCCATAAGTGAAGGAACGCCAGGAGCCACCAGGAGCCTAAAAAGGTAGGAAAGCTTTCTCCATGAAGGCCTCCAGCGTGAGTGCAGTCCTGCTGAGACCTTGGTTTTGGACTTCTGGCCTCTAGAATTGTGAGAAAATTAATTTCTGTTGTTTTAAGCTACCAAGATTTTTTATAGCAGCTCTGGGAAAACTAATACAGTCTCCACTATGAACCATAAGTTATTTTTTTAAAAAAATGACACTGTGCTCTTGCCGCCTGCCCCAGAAATGGGGGGTCCTGCTGGATACTGTTAGTCACTCACATTGGCTGGGAGACATGTGACCCACCCATTAGGAAGATACGAAGCCCTTCATCAGTCATTTCAAGGGGTGATGATCTCACCTCAGTGAGATGTGCCTGACATCTGACTGCCTTATTTTTAAGTGCCAGGTGGCAGGCAAAGTGACAAATGCTTAGAGACAGGCTAACATCTTAGCTTTACATATTATCCATTATCACAAATCCACGACAATAGAGGTAAAGAATTGAACTTGAAAGAAAACAAGAGCCCCTATAACACAAACTAATCCATTCAGTCAGTTCTGACCTTTCATCCTCATAAGACTTTGGGGAAGGGGTTCCGCTACCTTAATTTTTTTATCCATGCTAAAGGTTAACAGATATGCCACCCCAGGCGGTGCCTGTGGCTCAGTGAGTAGGATGCTGGCCCCAATACCGAGGTTGGTGGGTTCGAACCCGGCCCCAGCCAAACTGCAACAACAACAAAATAGCTGGGCATTGTAGCGGGTGCCTGTAATCCCATCTACTCAGGAGGCAAGAGAATCACCTAAGCCCAAGAGCTAGAGGTTGCTGTGAGCTGGGATGCCACAGCACTCTACCGAGGGTGACAAAGTGAAACTCTGTCTCTAAAAAAACAAAAAGAATATGCTATCCCAAAATATGCATCTTTGTCATAAGGAATATTTGGAACTGAAAGCAATTGAGAAATTCTCTGACCTCCCTCATTTCTGCCTAAAAACAGAGCATAGGTTTTCCTTTGTAAAGATCTTCCCTTCTCATGTACCAGGATGACCAGAAAGGGCACTGAGAGAAGTTGACATCACCTTTGCCAAACACTGTAGAGCCAGCTACTCAGGAGGCTGAGGCCCAAGAATTCAAAAGCAGCCTGAGCCAGGTTCAGGCTCACACCCGTAATCCTAGCACTCTGGAAAGCCAAGGCAGGTGGATTGCTTGGGCTCAGGAGTTCAAGACCAACTTGAGCAAGAGGAAGACCCTGTCTTTACTACAAGTAGAATAAGTTAGCTGGTGTTGTGGTGGGTGCCTATAGTCCCAGCTACGTGGGAAGGTGAGGAAAGAGGATCACTTCAGCCCAAGTGTTTGAGGTTGCTGTGATCTATGATGATGCATGGCACTCAACCCCTGATAGAGTGAGACTCTGTCTCAAAAACAAAACAAAATAAAACAAAAAAACAAACAAAATAGCCGGATGTTACGGCGGGCGCCTGTAGTCCCAGCTACTCGGGAGGCTGAGGCAAGAGAATCACCTAAGCCCAGGAACTGGAGGTTGCTGTGAGCTGTGTGATGTCGGCACTCGACTGAGGGCAATAAAGTGAGACTCTGTCTCTACAAAAAAAAAAAAAAAAAAAAAGACCCCAAAGACAAAAAGAGCAAGCCAAACAACCTTTACCAAACCATCTTTATCCACCATTTCCAGGTCACCTTTCTACAATTTCACAGTCCTAAAAGCCCAACTCCCCTTTCCTTGGTCTTGTCATTAGTTCATGATTTATTATTCTTTGTTAAAATGGTATATAAGCCCCCAAGTCTAACCACTTCTTTGCATTTTTCCTTTTTTTATATCAAGTTCCCATGCATATAAAATATTAAAATTTGTATGTATTCTCTCTTATTAATCTATATTTTGTCAGTTTAATTCAAAGGCTTTAGCCACAGAACCTTAAAGAATAAAGGAAAAGTTTTTCCTTCCCTACAACTTGAACTGAGTGGTAGACCTATGTTGGACTGAAGAGCCCTGCCCACTGGGATCCAAATATCAAACCACACAAAATCTAAAAAGATGGTGACCACAGGAATTACAAGGCAGCCTTGGCAGGAAATCTTAATAGGTTAGCTATTTAGCTAGTGGGAAAGTTATAGCCATTTATCTGGCCAGACCTAGTTCATTTGATTCATAATCAAGACTATAAGTCAGGCTCAGTGCCTGTGGCTCAACGGGCTAAGGCGCCAGCCACATACACCTGAGCTGGCAGGTTGGAATCCAGTCCGGGCCTGCCAAACATCAATGACGGCTGCAACCAAAAAATGGCTGGCACTGTGGCAGGCGCCTGTGGTCCCAGCTACTTGGGAGGCAGAGGCAAGAGACTCACTTGAGCCCAGGAATTGGAGGTTGCTGTGAGCTGTGATCCTATAGCACTCTATCCAGGGTAACAGCTTGAGGCTCTGTCTCAAAAAATAACAACCTAGATTCAAGGCTGGGTGTAGTGGCTCACTGGTGGGCAAGACAGGCGGATCCTTTGAGCCAAGAATTCCAGACCAGATGTAGAAAGAGCAAGATCATATCTCTACTAAAAAAAAAAAAAAGAAAAAGGCTCTGCGCCTGTGGCTCAACTGGCTAAGGCGCCAGCCACGTACACCTGAGCTGGCGGGTTCGAATCCAGCCCGGGCCTGCTAAACAACAATGACAGCTGCAACCAAAAAATGGCCGGGTGTTGTGGCGGGCGCCTGTGGTCCCAGCTACTTGGGAGGCAGAGACGGGCAACTCGCCTGAGCCCAGGAATTGGAGGTTGCTGTGAGCTGTGATGCCACACCGCTCTATCTAGGGTGACAGCTTGAGGCTCTGTCTCAAAAAAAAAAAAAATAGCTGGGGGGTTGTGGTGGGCACTTTATAGTCCCAGCTACTTGGGAGGCTGAGACAGGAGGATCACTTCAGCGCAAAAGTTTTAGGTTTCTGTGAGCCACGATAATGCACAGCACTCAGCCCCAGGGTGACAGAGTGAGACTTTGTCTCAAAAAATATATAAATAAAATAAAAATAAAATAACATCACCCGTTTCATTCCTCAAAGACCTGAAAGAACAATTTGGATAAATGACCACCAGGTGGCAGCTGTGTCTCTCATAATTTCTTGGGATGAAATTAAACATCCTTTCCATCATTTTCAAGTTGAAACCACTTGATTTTCCCAACACTACTAAAGAACATATTTAAAATATGGTGCAAGGGTGGTGCCTGTGGCTCAGTAGGTAGGGGCCGGCCCAATATACCGAGGGTGGCGGGTTCAAACCCAGCCCTGGCCAAACTGCAACAACAAAAAAACTAGCCAGGCTTTGTGGCAGGCACCTGTAGTCCCAGCTACTCGGGAGGCTGAGGCAAGAGAATCGCCTAAGCCCTAGAGCTGGAGGTTGCTGTGAGCTGTGACACAAAGGCACTGTACCGAGGGCGACAAAGTGAGACTTTGTCTCTAAAGAAAAATAAATAAATAAAATAGAATAAAATATGGTGCATTGTGGCAAGTCTTTTAGCTAATATCCAGGTGCAATGATCTTGCCTTCCAGGTCTCCAGGTTCCAGCTCAGTTGCTTTGGATGCTTAACTTGGTTCACAGTCTTTTTTTTTTGAGACAGAGCCTCAAGCTGTCACCCTGGGTAGAGTGCTGTCGCCTCATAGCTCACAGCAACCTCCAATTCCTGGGCTCAAGTGAGTCTCCTGCCTCCGCCTCCCAAGTAGCTGGGACCACAGTCACCCGCCACAACGCCCGGCCATTTTTTGGTTGCAGCCGTCATTGTTGTTTGGCGGCCCGG
>CAUYRH010049036.1:0-13781 GCA_963574655.1 Perodicticus potto | reverse complement strand
CCTTGGCCATCTGGTGATTATATTGAAGTATGTAGCACTTTTTTGAGGATGAGTTTATGAGCTTAATTGTCAGCCCCTGTATGATAACAGCTCTCATGGCCATTCCAGAAAAAGAGCTTCAAAATTGCTTTTTTTTTTTTTTTCTTTGAGACAGAGCCTCAAGCTGTCGCCCTGGGTAGAGTGTCATGGCATCACAGCTCACAGCAACCTCCAACTCCTGGGCTCAAGCGAGTCTCCTGCCTCCGCCTCCCAAGTAGCTGGGACTACAGGCGCCCGCCACAACCAATTTCTTGGTTGCAGCTGTCATTGTTGTTTGGCGGGCCCGGACTGGATTCGAACCCGCCAGCTCTGGTGTACATGGCTGGAGCCTTAGCCCATTAAGCCACAGGTGCCGAGCTCATAAATAATTTTTATTGTATTGAGGTACATTCCTCCTTTTTTAATTTTCACTCATTGGTAGCCTTGAAGGAGTTGCATTCCTTGTACACCTTGTAATTTGATAAGAGTTTTTTTAATCATAAAAGAATGTTGAATTTTGTCAAATGCTTTCTCTGCACCTAATGAAATAAATGTTGACATGGCATTTGTCTTTCATTCTATTAATGTGATATATCACATTTATTGATTTGCCTATGTTGAGCCATCATTGCATCCCAGAGATAAAGATATTTCTCAAAAGAAGACATACAGGCTCGGAGCCCTGGCTCACCCCTGTAATCCCAGCACTCTAGGACACCAAGGTGGGTGGATCTCTTGAGCTCAGGAGTTGGAGAGCAGTCTAAGCAAGAGCAAGACCCAGTCTCTACTAAACATAGAAAAACTAGCCGGGCATTGTGGCAGGCCCCTGAAGTCCCAGCTACTTGGGAGGCTGAGGGAAGAGGATTGTTCAAGCCCAACAGTTTGATGTTTCTATGAGCTACAATTCCATGGCACTCTACCCAGGGTGACAGAGTAAGACTCAGTCTCAAAAAAAAAGACATACAAATGGCCAACAGATACATGAGAAAATGCTTAACATCACTAATTGTTAGGGAAATGCAAATTAAAACCAATATAAGATATCATCTCTCACGTGTCAGAATATGTTTTATCTAAAATATGAAATGTAAGTATTGGCAAGGATGTAGAGAAAAGGGAACCCCTGTGCACTGTTGGTAGAAATGTAAATTGACACAGCCATTATGGAAAACAGTATGGAGGTTCCTCAAAAAACTAAAACCAGAATTACCACACAACCCAGCAATCCCACTTCTGGATGTTTACCCACAAGATCTGAAATTAGCTTGTGGAAGGGATGTCTGCACTTCCATGTTCACTGCAGCATTATTCACTCTCACTGACTTACAGAATTAACCCATGTGCCCATCCAAAGATGAATGGAGGAAGAAAATTGGCACATATGTACACAATGGAATACTATTTAGTCTTTAAAAATAAGGAGATTCTGGCTCGGCGCCTGTGGCTCAGCGGGCTAAGGCGCCAGCCACGTACACCTGAGCTGGCGGGTTCGAATCCAGCCTGGGGCCCGCCAAACAACAATGACAGCTACGACCAAAAAAAAATGGCCGGGCGTTGTGGCGGGCGCCTGTAGTCCCAGCTACTTGGGAAGCAGAGGCAAGAGACTTGCTTGAGCCCAGGAGTTGGAGGTTGCTGTGAGCTGTGATGCCACGGCACTCTATCCAGGGTGACAGCTTGAGGCTCTGTCTAAAAAAATAAAATAAAAATAAAAATAAGGAGATTCTGGCTTGGCACCTGTAGCACTGTAGTTACAGGACCAGCCACATACACCCAGGCTGGTAGGTTCGAACCCAGCCCAGGCCAGCTAAACAACAACAACTGTAACAAAAAAGTAGCCAACAACAACTGTAACAAAAAAGTAGCCAACCTGAGCTAGAGTGAGACTGGGTCTCTAAAAATAGCCAGGTGTTGTGGCCGGACACCTGTAGTCCCAGCTTCTTGGGCGGCTGAGGCAAGAGAATCTCTTCAGCCCAAGAGTTTGAGGTTGCTGTGAGCTGTGACACCACAGCACTCTATGAAAGGCAACAGAATGAGACTCTGTCTCAATAAAAAAAAAAAAAAAGGAAATTCTGACACCCATGACAACATAGATGGAACTATAGAGAATTATGCTAAATGAAATAAGCCAGGTTCAGAGAGATGATGTTTTTTACTTGTGGAATCTAAAATAATTGAACTTATAGAAGAGAACACAATGGTGGCCACAGAGGCTGGGCAGTGCGGGAAACACGGAGAGAACACAGTCAAAGGGTGTAAAATCTCAGGAAGAAGCTTTTTCTCTTTTCTGAGTTCTATTGCACAGTGTGGTGAATACAGTTAATAATAGACTGTCATACATTTCCCTATTACTAAGAGAATAAATCTCAAATGTTCTCACCACAAAAAATGCTAAGCATTTCCGGTGCCAGATATGTTAACCAGCTTGATTTAATTATTCCACATTGGATTCATAAATTTTAATATCATGTTGTACCTTGTAAACTTATACAATTGTAAATTGTTAATTTACAATTTAAAAAAGAAAGAAACCTCTCTCACAGCAATATCCAGACTGGTATTTGAGCAAACATGGCCTAAGCAAGGTGACACACAAAATTAACCATGACAGGGCTCAACTTCTGGTTTTCCATGTGGTTATCCAATTGTCCCAGCAACATTTGTTGAAGAGACTATTTTTCCCTTATTTAATGGTCTTTGAACCCTGTCAAAGACTATTTGACCAGAGATGTCTCGATTTATTTCCAACCCATCAGTTCTGTCCCATTGGTCTATACATCTATCCTTATGCCAGTACCATACTGTTTGATTTGTAGTAAGTTTTGAAATCAGGATGTGTGAGTCCTTCAACTTTGTTTTTCTTTTTTGATATTGCTTTGGCTATTCAGGGCCCATTGGAGTTCCATATGAATTTAAGGAACACCTTTTCCATTTTCCGCAAAAATAGAAAAAAATGCCAGTGGAGTTTTGACAGGGATTCCATTGAATTTGTAGTTCACTTTAGGGCGTAGTGCCATCCTGAGTATATTAAGTCTTCCAATTCATGAACATGGGATCTCTTTCTATTTAATTAGGTCTTTTAAAATTTTTTTTCAGCAATGCTTTATAGTTTCAGCATTCATGACTTTTCACCTTCTTGGTTGAATTTATTCCTAGTTATTTTACTCTTTGGAATATTATTTCTTTTTTTCCTCCCCCCTTCTTTTTTTTTATTTTTAGAGATAGAGTCTCACTTTATTGCCCTCGGTAGAGTGCTATGCCATCACAGTGCACAGCAACCTCCAATTTCTGGGCTTAGGTGATTCTCTTTCTTCAGCTTCCCAAGTAGGTGGGACCACAGGCACCCACCACAACACTTGGCTATTTTTTTGTTGCAGTTTGGCTGGGGCTGGGTTTGAACCCACCACCCTCGGTATATGGGGCTGGCGCCCTACCCACTGAGCCACAGGCACTGTCCTGGAATATTATTTCAAATCTTATTTAAAATAATATTTAATTACATACAAAGGAATAGTAATCTTAAAAAGGAAGGAAATTCTGACACATGATGAACATTGAAAACACTGAGATAAGCCAGTCACAAAAGGTCAAATCCTGTAGGGCCCCTGAGCAGTTAAAAGGAGGTTTAACTACTGCGGAGAAAAGGGTTCAGTGTTTGATCGGGACAAGAGTTTCAGTTTGGGATGGTGAGAAGGAGATGGATGGTGGTGATGGCTGAACAACAGTGTGAATGTACTGAATGCCACTGAAATGTACACTCAAGAAAGGATTTAAATGGTCAGTTTTATACTATGTATATTTTGCCACATGAAAAAGGACATTTTTGTCCTTAGTTTCTATTTACAAAAGTTTACCCGTTATATATTAAGACATTTTGTAAAACACAGACACTGTTTTGGTAATTTTTATACTTGATACACTAGGAATTTTTTTGCATGGCATTAGAAATTTTTCTTCAACACTCTTTAAATGGCTACAGCATCATTTTTAATCAATCTTCTAATTTTGGATATCCATCCTCCCTCAAATCTTTATGATTACAGGAACACTTCACCGACAATCTTTGTTAATAAATATTTGTGCCCTGTCAAACCAACTCTACAAAGTCCGCAGTGCTGCCCCAGGCCAGGCACTGAGGACACCCAGGCTCCGGGCCCCGACGCCGGTGACAGCGCGCCCTACGAACCCCTGTCGGTGAAGGACGAGAACAGGTGACTCTACAGAGACCGGCCGAGGTCAGCCGCTTGCCAGGGCTGCGCAGGATTAAGGATTGCCAGGGATGGGCGTGACGGCCAAGGAGCCAGAGGCATCTCCGGGGGTGACGAAAATGTGAAATTAGCGGTGACTGAGGCTGTAACTCTGGGCGTACCGAAACCCACGGAACGGCACACTTCAGATGGCGAGTCGTAGGGCAGAGACGGTAGGTCGCGCAGCCCGGGGTGGAGAGGGTTGAGGGAGCATTGAAGCCGGAGCTGAACGGAGGGCGGGCGGGGCTGGCGTGGGGGCGGGGCCTGCGGATGGGGCGGGGCCAGAGACAGGGCGGGGCCAGGCGGGTGGGGTGGGGCGAGGCGGGACGGACTCTGGAGCAGGTCCTGGCTGGAACCTTGGAGGTTCTGGGCAGGGATGGGTGACAGCCTCTTATTTGGCGGGTGGGCCAGGGGCTACCAAGCAGGACGCCGACCGGACACACCCATGGCCCACGTGAGCAGCTTCTGGTGGGGTCGGACGGGGCGCGGGTGGGAGAGCAAGATGGGGAGGAGGCAGGGTGCGGCGGGAGGGGCTGGGGGCGGGGGAAGCTGTGAGTGTAGCCAGCACCTAGCCCAGGTGAGGAACATCACCAAGGCCCGGTGGGGTCCCGGGCTGGCGCCAGCGACCACGTCCACGGGGTTGGGGGGTGGGCTTGGGAAGTCCTAAAAGTACAACCAGGTTGTGGAGGAGTCTCTGAACCTGGCAGATACATTCCCACCAGAGGCGTGGGGACATCAGGGTCACTCTGGCTCCATCCCCACTGTCCCCACCAGCCTGTGCGTGAGGACCAAACTTGCCCACCTCTTCTGGCCATCAGGCCACAGCCACCCACTGCCCCTTCCTGGGCAGGCCTCCCTGTGTCCTCGGGCACTGGCTTTGACCCAAAGGTTGGACCTGGCCCTGCCACCTCCAGCTGCTGGCCTGAGCAGTGCCTTTGCTCTGGGAGCCCCTCAAAACTGAAACTGGTAGGGCCTGGCACACCACGAAAGCTGGCAGACATGGTCATTGTTCTGTGACACAGTTTACTGAGGGGCCCAGGACACTCACATCACATTCTCGATCCTGTGCGGTGGGCCCAGCCTGCCTGGGTCTCTATTTTTGCACAAGTACCTGTGATGTGCCCAGAGTGCCCCGAATCCCAAGCTCTAGTGCCTGTCTGGCTCCCATACTGCTTCAGGAGGTTTACTTCTGCAGGCTGCCCTGGGGACTCCTCCCCAGCCTCCAACTCCTGTCTCCCAGGGAGTCCTGAGTGAGGAGCCCCCAGTATCCAGAACACTGTACAGCAACTGCTCATCTGCCCACCTGTGTTCTTCCTCATGGGTGCTGGAGTATCCCTGGGTACACAGCAGTCACTCAATACATGCTCCTGAGGGAATACCAGAAGGAACAAGTCTTGGGCCCCACACTGGGTAGCTGTGCTCTCTCCCCATCAGGCCCACAGTGGCTACTGTGAACAATGTGGGGTGAGGAGGGGAAGAGAGAGGGGCCAACAACAAAACTGGGCTGCAGCAGCTGCTGGGCAGTAGTTCTGCTGCAGCTTGGGGCACCTCAGGAGTCCCCAGAGCCACACCTGCTCCCTCTTTCCTACTCCTTCCTAGTCCTCATCATGTGGGATGGGGCTTCTTTTTTTTTTTTTATTTGAGACAGAGTCTCACTATGTTGCCCTCAGTAGAGTGCTGTAGCATCACAGCTCAAAGCAACCTCAAACTCTTGGGCTTGAGGGATTCTCTTGCCTCAGCCTCCCAAGTAGCTGAGACTACAGGAGCCTGCCACAACGCCTGGCTATTTTTGTTGTTGTAGTTGTTATTGTTGTTTGGTAGGCCTGGGCTGGGTTTGAACTCACCAGCCCTGGCGTATGTAGCCGGTGCCCTAGCTGCTGAGCTACAGGCACCTAGCCAGGACTGGGCTTGTTTTCCAGGTCCCCTTTCTAGCCTGAGCCCAAGTGGACCCCAAGCTGGTCCCTCCAGGAGAAACTCTGGGGACAAAGCCCCTGCCAGCAGGTTGAGGCCTCCCAGCTTGAGGGTCTCCCCAGTTGGGCTGGCCATGTACACTGTGGACATAGCTGGGCTAGCAGCCAGTAGGCGGACCTAGAGGTGGGCAGACAGGGAACCGAGCCATGACGCAGGTGTAGAAGTCCAGAAACAGCAGATCTGGGGTGGCCTGACACCCCACCCCCTGCAGCTTTCATCTCAAAGCTGGTGTACTGCCTCTGAGGCTGAGGCCCTCCCTCCCTGCCAGGGACCTGCACACCCCAGGATGGAGTTTTGGGGGGAAACTGGCCAGGAATCAAGGTGAGGATAAGATGCTGACTATTGCTCCTGGGGAATGTTTAAAAAGATCAGAATGTTGGTGTTTCCTGAAGGCGGTGTCCAAACCTCAGAGCTGCAAGTGGTGCTGGGAGGAAGGGATGCCTGCCCTCAAAGGAAAGGCTCACAGACCCCTGCTGCCTAAGTAAGGCCCTGACTCCCTTCAACTTTGCTGTTTTGATTTTTTTTTTTTTTTGACACAGTCTCACTTTATCACCCTTGGTAGAATACTGTGGCATCACAGCTCACAGCAACCTCAAACTCTTGGGCTCAAGTGATTCTCTTGCTTCAGCCTGGCTGGGACTTCAGGTGCACACCACAACGCCTGGCTATTTTTACAGGATCTTGAACCCGTGAGCTCAGGCAATCCACCTGCCTAGGCCTCCCAGAGTGCTAGAAGCTACCGGGCCAGGCCTGCTGTTTTGTTTTTTAAACAAAAGGAAGAATAAGGACCAAAACCCTCCATCATCTTCTTCGAAATGAGTTTGGCCACAGAGTGATACTTCTTGGTAAGAAACCAACATCACAAAATCCTGTGGCTACCCGAAGGGTGCTCTGTGCACCAGGATGCACTCCTCCAAGCCACCTTCATGCTGGCACCAGGGACATCCCAGGTGAAGGGAAATCCTAACAAGTACCAGGATTACAGCTCAGTCTCGCTTTGCTGTTGGCTGACTCTGAAAGGAGTGAGCACTGAGCTGTCAGAGGGGTTCTGGCAAAGCCTGGACCAGAACACTTCCAGAGATACCCTCAAGGCTGCTCTGAGACACAGATGAGCAGACTGCCAGGGCAGGTCTGGACTCCCTCCACCCTGCCCCCAGGCTCCCAACTCCTGCCTGCAGCACTTGACTTGTCCCTGCAGTTGGAGGAAGCACCTCTGTCCTCCACTGGCCCAGAAGGCTGGCCTGTCCAGCAGCATTGCCACTGCCCACACATTCCCTCTGGTGCAGTCCGTTTCCTGTGGGCGGGGTCTATGCTCACCCCAGCACAGTGCTGTGTGCATCTCTGTTCTGGGTGCCCTGGGCCTTCAGCAAGGCCTCTCCATGGCCTGATCCTGGACTGGTCCTAGCCTCTGTGCCTACCCCACATTTTCCCCAGATTTCCCCACTTCACACCCGGGAGCCCACCAGTCTGCTCCACCAAGCTCTTCATGGTCCATTCACTCCCTCTCCTCTCTCAATGGCCACTCACCTGGCAGGAGGGAAAGGTGTCCCTGCCTGGAGTCAGGCTGTGGCCACACAGCAGTGATACACCTGGGCTCTAACTTGGCCCCAGAAGCTCAGAGATGCTTCCCTACCAAAGTGTCCCTACCACTGTGCCCCTCAGTGTGTTTAAGGCCTAAAATTCCACAAGCTGTCTTGACATCTTGGAATCCCCAAACCTACTTGTGAGCTCCTCCCTCCCCACAAGTATGCCCCCATTCCCAGCCAAGCCAGCTGCACCCATCTGGTCTTCAGTCTAATGGGCTCTACCTCCTCGCCAGCCCTCTGAATTATTCAAGCAGACCTATCATGTCCTCCTGCGGAAGCCAGGGGCACCTCCTCCCGTTGTTACTACAAAGCCTGCCTCCCACAGCCACTGACCAGTCACTCTGTTCCTGAGTGCACCCCATGTGGTGCACCCTGTGTGGCCCTGCACGGTCCATGGGCTGTGATTCTATGACTAACAAGTTGCTGCCTATCTCCCTTGTCCAGGGGGATGCTTGGCTGTCCGCACTGTTTAAGGCGGGAGGCCCCTCCCTTGCCAACAAGGTGCATAGGACATGCGCAGAATGCCTGGCTCCTCGCCTGCTGAGGACCGGCGGCAGACCTGCTGGCACCTGGTCTGGGCAGCCAGGCAGCACCTGTCCAGGTGTGAGCACCATGCACCAGCACCCAGCGGGGACCTGGTGCCAGACCTGACAGTTGTCCCAGCGGGAGGGGCACTCACCACACGATGGCCAGCCTTGGGATGGTGAACATGAGGGCCGGCTCGTAGTCGTCAATCATGTCTTGGGTCAGGTACCCGAAGTCCAGGGCCCTGTCCAAGGGGGAGAGAGTGAGCAGGGCAAGGCTGGCCCACCCACATCCTCGGTTCAGACCAGAGATGGGCAGGGGACAACATGCTCACGCCGTGCCTGTGGCCATGCTCAGCAGACACATCCAAAGGCCAACTCGTGTCTTGCACAAGCTGAGAGCTGATGCTAGCAGGAAACCCACGCTCTGCTCTGATGGCCCCGGCAAGGTGGCTCAGCCTGCCCAGTTCTCCATCTGCCTGCCCCACCTCTGCCCCAGGAAGCAGGGGGTGGGTACAATGAGTGGGACAGCTGTGACATCCAACAACAACAAAAAAATTAGAAAGATAATGCAATCAATGGCTTTGCCTACCCAAGAAATAGAAACAACTCAAGTGTTAAGAATAAACATGAAACAAAAACACTACCTCCCAAATTTAAGACTTCTCTGAGAAACTGGATGTATTTTCATGCCCTACGTGTGTGCAGGCCTGTACACATGATGAGCAGACCTGTTGGCATAATTGGTATTCAAAATAAAAAGTTTTTTTAGCCATCTTATGTTTTGGCAATTTGAAATATCTCTGAAAGCATGAACAGTAAATATTCCATCTTTAAAAAATAAACTCATGATGTGACATCAAGCAGTTCTAAAACATACCAAACACCATAATGCTAGTCAAATCACAGAAAAACTCTAGGTTAAATCTTAAGTCCAAAATCCATTCAGAAATGGTGACTTTAATAACCATAAAGGCCTGATGAGAATACTGATGATTCACCCACACGAAACCTTGTTCAGCAGACACGAAACCCAGCAAGAACCCCATCCTGGCTGATAGAATTGAAGTTAGTAAAGGGAGAGGAGAGGAGAGAGGAGCTGAGGGGAGAGGAGGTGAGGAGAGAGGAAGTGAGGGGAAAGGAGGTAAGGAGGGAGGGGTGATGAGGTGAGGGTAAGGAATGAGGAGGTGAGGGGTGAGGAGTGAGCAGTGAAGGTGCGAGGGGTGAGGAGGTGAAGGGTGAGGAGTAAGGATGTGAGGGGTGAAGGGGCGAAGGGTGAGGAAGTGAGGGGGTGAGGGAGTGAGGAGGTGAGTGAAGGTTGATGAGGTAGGGGTGAGGGGTGAAGAGGTGAGGGGTGAAGGGATGAGGAGGTGATGGAGTGAGAGGCTGAGGAGGTGAGAGGTGAGGGATGAGGAGTTGAGGGATAAGGAGGTGAGGGGTGAGGAGGTAAGGGATAAGGAGTGAAGGGATGAGGAATGAGGTGAAGGGTGAGGGGGTGAGGGGTCAGGGATGAGGAGGTGAGGGATGAGGGGGTAAGGAGGTGAGAGGTGATGAGGTGAGGGGTGAAGAGGTGAAGGGTGAGGGTTGAGGAGGTGAGGGGAGAGGAGTGAGGGATGAAGAAGTGAGGGGTAAGGAGGTGAGGGTGAGGTGATGGTAAGGGAAGAGGAGGTGAGGGATGAGGAGGTGAGGGGTGAAGGGCTGAGGGTGAGGGGTTGAGGATTGAGGAGGTAAGGGGTTGGGGGTGAGGAGGTGAGGGATAAGAAGGTGAGAGATGAGGCGGTAGGGGGTGAGGAGGTGAGGGATGAGGTGGTAAGGGGTAAGGAGGTAAGGGATGATGGGGTGAGGGGCTGAGTGAGGAGGTGAGGGGTGAGCAGGTGAGGGACTGAGGAGCGAGTAGGTGAGGGGTAAAGAGGTGAGGGCTGAGGAGGTGAGGGATGAAGACATGAGGGGTGAGGGGCTAAGGAGTGAGGAGGTGAGGGGCGAGGGGGTGAGGAGTAAGAAAGTGAGGGGTGAAGTGTGAGCAGTGAAGGGGTGAAATGTGAGGAGGTGAAGGGGGAGGAGTGAGGAGATGAGGGGTGAAGGGGGAAGGATGAGGGGGTGGGAGTGTAAAGGGGTGAAGGGATAAGGAGGTGAGGGGTGAAGGGGTGAGGGGGTCAGGGGTGAGGAGGTGAGGGGCTGAGGAGTGAGGAGGTGAGGGATGAGGTAAGGGATGAGGTGGTGAGGGGTGAGGGATGAGGAGATGAGGGGGTGAGGGGAGAAGGGTAAAGAGGTGAAGGGGGTGAGGGATGAGGTGGGTGAGGAGGTGAGAGGTGAGTGGGTAAGGAATGAGGAGGTGAGGGATGAGGGGGTGAGGGCTGAGGAAGTGAAGGGTGAGGGTGAAGAGCTGAGGGGTGAGGTGGAAGGTGTGCAGAGGTGAGAGTGAGGGATGAGGAGGTGAGAGGTGGAGGGGTGAGGGGGTGAGGAGGTGATGAGTGAGGAGGTGAGGGATCCGGAAGTAAGGGGTGAGGAGGTGAGGGATGAGGGAGTGAGGGGCTGAGGAGTGAGGAGGTGAGGGGTGAGGAGGTGAGGGGCTGAGGGGTGAGGAGGTGAGGGATGAGGTACTGAGGGGTGAGGAGGTGAGGGAGGAGCTGGAGGCAAGACGGTCAGGAAGTCCCCTCCAACACTGCTGAGTCTTCCTCCTCTGCACTGTGACTTCGCCTGTAGGATCTCCCTTTTGGGAGAGAGATGGTGCCGCAGGTGGAGGGATGAGAAGCGCATGCGTTGGGGACTCATGGGCTGGTGCCTTCCCATCCGCACGTGCCCTGGATGAGTGGGAGCCCAAGCTGCCCTCCGCCCCAGGCCTAGGTCAGCAGGGAGGAGAGGCAGGGACTGTCAGGCACCCGTCTTCCCCTCCTGTCCTCACCTCTCCACCGTCTCACAGAACAGCACGATGACCTCCTGCTGTACATAGTACTCCCTGGGGGACTTCACGGGCACCATGGCTGAGACGTAGCTGCACACACAAGCGAGTAAGGTCAAGGCTACCCTCAGACCACCGCAGGCCTCTCCTTCAAGGTATTGAAATTGCAACCCTGCCCCATTTCTATGGTTTCATAAACACAAAACTCCCAGTTTCACAACTATTTTAAATCAAAGCTCCTGCCAGGGCAGACTTAGGCCCCACAGCCTCTGGTCAGCCCTGATGACCCTGGAGCTAGCACTGCCCATGTCCAAGAACTGTCTCCTACCGTCTCCCTGGCCCTAACAGTGAGCAAGTGACAGAATGGATGAAGGCGGGCAGGCCTGTGTGGTGGACAGGAGGATACCCATGAGCTCCGTACAGCAGCGTCATGCCGTGGGCACCTCAGTGGCCCTAGAAGCTTCCCAGGCTGCAAAGGCACTCACAGGAAACATGCTGGGTGGCTGCAAGGACATTAAGGCTTGTCCAGCCATCTCCACATGAGAACATTTTCTCTCTAAATCACTAACTGATTTTTTCTTATGAAAGCTTATTCAGCAAATCTGGGAAGACAGGAAGGCCAGAAGAAAATACAACTCTGCCCTCTGTGCCCTCACTTCCTACAGCCCTTAAAGTGATGGTTGGTTTCTTAGAGGTCGACAGATGACAAGATGACACTTTTTATTAACCAGGACCACTGCAGACACGATGCTGCCTCCTCTTTTTCTCACTTACTTCGAGTGCTGTCTTGTCTGTGGCCCTGTCACAGGTGCCTAGCCATGTGAGCCTCTCCCAAATTCTTTACCCCAGGGGCCCTTGCCAGCCAGACCCCCACTGGCCCCACCTGTATCCCCTCTGCCTGTCTCCCCTCCCCAAGCCATGCCCCCCAGAGTTAACTACGGCGGGCTCTGGCCTAACCCCGGGCTCCTCTCTGCAGAATTTTTGAGTTGAAATATCCAAGTGAGCTCCCATGAGCTGACAAAGCCCCCTTCACTCACAAAGCAAACGCTGGCCCCACCAATGGCTCCCACAGGCAGCCCTCAGTTACCTCAGCTCGAATTCTGCAAATAGGACATCGAAGTGCCTCAGAGCCTCCCGCATCTTCTCCGTGTAAGTGTTGAGGTCCCGTAGCGCCTGGTCTCGGAGGGTGCCCCGCACATCCTCCAGGCTGCGAGTCAGCTCCTTGGCCAGTGGGCGCATAGCCATGCTCTCAAGCTCACGGTTCATGATGATGGAGCCGGCAGCCAAGCACTGTGGGGCGGAGAAGCCAGGATGGAGGGCAGGGCTCTCAGGAGTCACCCTGTCCCCAGGAACCTGTCCTGCTATGCCCTGAGGTTTCATGCCTGTCTTCCCACCTGCAATAGTCACTCCTCAAGATGGCTATTGTAACTTCAGGATGCTGCCCTTTAGAGGGAGTCGGACACATGCTGTCAACACGCTTAGAATCACCACCAGGCACCCAGGCTGGCAGGGAGGGCCAGCTGCACCCATGAGCCCCCATGTCTGAAGTGGGCTCTGGGGGCAGGCCCTGGCATGTCATTGACATGGGGTCCCACCAGCCGCTCTCAGGGCAGGGGTGCTGTGACAGAGGTGCTCCTCCAAAGCAGAGCTTCAGTGGGTTCAGGGAAGAACCAATCAAACCGCCCATGCGTCAGCTGTAATCAGACAAGCAGGCCATGTAGCTATTTCCCAGGTGAAAGAGCAGGGGGCCGAGAATTTACCAGACCTACTCTCGGGGGGAGTACAGAGCTTGCAGGCACCAGGACCACACAGGAGCTGACAGTGCCCTGAGTGCCACATGCCCACCAAGCCAGGGGGTACAGGGCCTGCCCCTCCTCACAACTCCTCACCCTCTGTCTGGGACCCACTTCTTACGTTATGGAGGTGAAAACTGAGGCTGGGGAAGAGGGATAACCTGCCCAGGGGCCACCCACACCGCTGAAGCCTTGGTGGAGGATACCCTAACTAGACAGGTGGGCACAGGGGAAGTGTGAAATGGGGAGCAGATGGGCACACTTGCTGGGTGGCATTGTGTAAGGGTCTAGGCGTCCCAGGGATCCATCAAGAGGTGAGGCAAGAGGGCAGGACACCCAAGGGACGGGTGTCAGGGCTGCAGTCAGATACTAGGGTACAGCCAAAGGGAAGAGCAGGGGCCGGGGGGTCCATAAGGTGGGAGCTGGGGAAGCGGGTCCCACCTCCTTGCAGGGAGCAGGCACCATCCTCTCGGAGCCTCACTTCCTCTTTGGGAGGTGAAGATAAAGTCTGAGGGGCTGTAGTGACACACAGCTCCCCACCCCACTGTCACCCTTGGTGTGGGTGACAGAGGCGATCTCCCATTCTTTTTTTTTAAACTGTTGGAGATTCATTGAGGATACAAGAAACCAGGTTACACTGATTGCATTTGTTAGGTAAAGTCCCGCTTACAATCGTGTTTTGCCCCTAAAAGGAGTGCACACACCAAGACCCCAGCCCCCCTCCCTCCTTCCCTCTCTCTGCTCTT
>CAUYRH010049034.1:0-19030 GCA_963574655.1 Perodicticus potto | reverse complement strand
GAATATAAATGTCTTCATATAGTGATTAAAAGGCCATGAAGGCTATGTTAAATAGTTCAATGAAAATATTTCAGATTGTATATGAAGTCAGCACATTGTGCCCCATGATTGCACCAACGTACACAATGATTTAATAAAAATAAAAAATAAAAAAATGATTTTTTACGTGATATAAATAAGTAAATAAAAATTCTAAATGGCATAGGATGTGAATAATTATTATGTATGCTTCCCCATCATCTCCCAAAGCATCTTTATTGAAGGTTATTCTTAGAAATAGGAATGTTCTGAGGAGTTTCTGTTCCATGTACATGAGTAACATGAGTAACTGAGGCAAGTTGGAGGATCTGGTTAATCCTGCTTTCCCAGTAACTGATCCATGACTTTAATGTTGGGAAATTGTCTGGTGCGGAAGAGCGGTACCACTTAACATGATGAAGAACATGTTGCTTAAACTCCTGCCCAGATAAGGCAGTATTTTACTAAAGAAAAAGTTTCAAGCTGTCAGGAAAGTTTGAAAATTGAAGGGGAAATAAGAAACATTTCGTTCTACTGTTAGGTACCAAACAATCTGAGAGCTGCTTCCTTTTCCATCAAAATTAAGAATTCCTTGTGCAACTTGTCTTTTCCCTAAGACTGTCCCCAGCAAAAAATCACAGCATACCCAGAGAGAGGAAAGTGAAAGGCCTAGGGGCAAACCTTTTCTGGTTTGCCAACTGTAGCTTACAATTTGCAAAGAATATTTTAAAGAAAACGAACTTTAAATTCCAGCTTTGCCTAAATCAGTGCAATAGTAAACTGGCGATAGAAATAGTTTGGTCAATAGAAATATAATGATCTGAATCTAAGTTTAAACACCAGTCTAAACATTGAGCAGTTACTGACTTCCACAAAGTTAATTCAAACCTGCATAGGGATAGGGGAGAATAATGAATTGGGATCATCAAAGAAGATGAAAGATGTTTGTTTTCCAAATGAGGAGAGATTGGAAGTTAACATCAAATGGTACCATGTGTTATGTTTAAATTAAATGTTAAAGAAACCTCAAAATATGGCAGATAAGACTTTTCCAACTGGTCGTTTAGTCTCACATTCTCTCCTAACACCCACCCCAAACAATCACAGCCACAATGCCCACGAAAATGTCTTTTTCCAGGCCATACTCTAAGCAAATTCCTACTCTGTCATGACCTCATTCACTTGTCATCTTTTCTGTGAATTCTTCTTTTATTCCCAGACACTTTGCTTCATGGTGTCACAGAGCTTTATTCGTTTCTCTATTAAAGCATTTACCATATTAAGTTGCAGTTCCTGGAAATACTTGTCTGTTTCTCATGTCTTTTCTATGTTTGTGTTCCTTAGACTTAAGCAAACTGTCCAGTGTTGAGTAAGGGTCCGTGAATGTTTGTTGAGCAGACAAGTCAATCTCTCATTCCTCTGCAAGCCAGCCAGCTATCTACCTCCACGACAGCCTTGAAATCCCACTTCCTATGTCCTACACCAAGTTCTAGTTTGCAGTCGTCTTTGAGACACTAACATAGGAGACCAATGAGTAAGTTTTGGCTGCAAGATCTTTCCAGTGTCATTAACTGTGGTTATGGGAGCCTGCTAATTTCCTAGCCAGGGCCAGAATGTACAACCTTGCAGTCTTTATTACCAGTGAATTTATATTAAAAGAGACCAAAAGGTAGACAGGGAAGTCTGAAAATATATTCATATATATTGTGCTCTACTCATTGGAGGTAGAAGAGAAGTAAAGCAACTGGAAGGCATAAAATCTACCCTGCATGCTTCAACATTCTTCAGCAGAATTTTTCATGAAGCTGTATTATAGAGAGTTTATAGAGAAGGGAGAGAATAAATGTCTAATTGTTATAAGTTGCCTTTTTAAAAAATAGCATATACACACATGCTGCTCTGTCCTGGTCTATTGTCCCTGGAGCATGGTTGGCTAGTTTGCTTTTGCTTGCTCCCCCTCATCCATCTCCTGTCCTGCTCTCTGCCTCGCTCTCTGCTCTGGAAGACTGACTTGAATTTACTACATAACTAAGCTGCCTTGTCCTCTGGCTTCCATGTGGGTCCAACCCGTGGGATTCACCGGTTGAGATCAGAGGGCACGGAGAGAGGCTGGCATCCATTTCCGCTGCGCTCTCCCCATCAGGGCACTGGCTGCAGCTGCATTCCACAGCAGCTCCTCTTACTGGGATTCAGATCTCCCCAGACTCAGATTCTGTTCCCACCTAATTGTGCCCTCTGTTTCCAGGAAGGAATCTGACTGATATAATGGTCATCTACCTACAACTGGAAAAATATGTGAAAAAAGAAATAGAGTGCTACCTTGGGTGCTTTGATCTCTCGCTCTGGCGTGTCTGCCACTGAGCAGTTTCTCCACTAAACCTTGTACTGCTGAAGGGAGATTTTAAACGTCTAAAGCAATAACTAGAAATTTTTGTTCTAAGCCAATTGATTTTTGCCCATTTCCAAAGGATCAGAAGCTTTGAAACAATGATACTCCTTCTGGTGATTGTTTTGAACACCGACGATCAGACTTCGCCAAGGGCACATGGCTATAGGCTCACCATTTCTTGTTCCTACAACTGACTTCAGAAAAGAGCTATGCAACTGTGGTTCACTCCTGTTCAATTCAATAAACCTACTTTAAACATCTTTAATTGTTCATTAATACAAAAAAAAAAAAAAAACAAGTGTGAATATCCAGGGAGACTTCTATGGCCATGTGTTATCTGAGATAACATGAAATTTTATTTGTGCTCTTTTGTTTAGAAACACTTTGAATTCTCCTGAGATTATTAGGATGCAGAACCATATTTTCAGAAAGATTCCTCAGTTCCCGCCAGTAAAAGCTCATCTGATCTCTGCTCATTTTTCAAAATGGCTTGAGTTTCCTCATTACTGGCACCATCTCATTTCTCCCTTTCTGGTTGCTGAATGCTTGTAGCAGATTCCACAGACGTGGGGATAATGTTGTCTGTCACTTAGAGAAAGGCAGATTCTTCTGGGAGTTAAAGGCAATGACTTCCAGAAAATGTTGTTCAGATGTTTGGGGTTTAATGAAACACAGGATGTGCACTGCCAGGTAGCACCAATGTTCATTTTCGAGCTTTCCTTATGTTACCATGTATTTGCCTAAAACACGGCCTTATGTTCCTTTGCTTTTCTGTTTGCCTACATTTCTGTTCAACATTCCTAAGACTCCAGAGTTTTTAAACCCCATTTAAAAAAATAACCACCAACAAAAGAAATTTATGTATTTTTTAAAAAGCCCTCAGGCAACTGCATTCAGGTAGGAGCAAAGAATTTAATTTGAGGCTCAGTAGTAATGAGTCTTACAGGGATTCCAAACACGGCTCAGTATTACAGGCTTGAGAATTCCTTTGTGCAAATGTCCATCTTATATTAAAATAACAGTTTGAGATATAAACGATATCTACAATATCAATTTGTTTCAGAGCCACAAACCCTGGTATTTATTGCGGTAAATAGCTGTTCTGGGGTTTGGGCCCCTGAAAACTTGATTTTTCTGGAGGCTGATAGCTCTGAATCAGTAGGAATTCACTACCACAAATTTCTACTGCAAATTTGGAGGCCATTGTTCTCCACCTGCCTCAGAGGGTCAGAAAACAATACTCACTTAGCCCTTGATACATCCGGAGCTCACCAGTAACCATTAGTGTGAAAGGAGGGAAGGAAGGAGCAGCACCACCCGGCCCTTGGGAACCTCCTGGAAGTCAGGGTCACTATAGACAAAGTGAGCCCAGGGACGCTGTGACCATATGAAAACAACATATCCCAAGTTATTTAGAATGGCCAAACAGGGCGGCACCTGTGGCTCAAAAGAGTAGGGCACTGGCCCCATATGCCAGAGGTAGTGGGTTCAAACCCAGCCCCGGCCAAAAAAACACACGCACACACACACAAAAATAGAATGGCCAAAGAAGAATACAGCCCAAAGGAGTTCATTCCATCTTCCACATTGTGTGTCTAGAAAAGACATCTAATAAAACACATGATCAAAATGAATCTGAGGTCAGCCATGGGCAAAGCAGGAGGATCACTTGAGGCCAGGAGTTCAAGATCACCCTCAGCAACCTAGCAAGACCAACTGTCTATAAAAAAGTAGAAAAATTCACTGAGTGTGGTGGCTCACACCAATAGTCCCAAGTACTGGGGAGGCTAAGGCAGGCAGATACCTGGAGCCCAAGAATTGGTGGTTACAGTGAGCTATGATTGGGCCACTGCACTCCAGCCTGGGTGACAGAGTGAAGCCCTATCTCTAAAAATGAAAAGAATTTGAGTTCACTTTTACCACAAAGCCCTTCTACATTGCTGTGGCTAGAAATATGTCGGATTACAATCATGACGACCACTAGAGTCCATATTATTGCTTTTCATAATTTTGTTTTGTAAGTCAGTTATTGAGTCTACAGAACAAAGTCTTCTAAGCCCTGTTCCAGGTATCAGGGTAGAAAAATAGAGATAAATAACTAAATATGGTTTCCAATCTCAAGTTCGCTACATGATTGGAAAGCAACCATAATTAAATGAAATGGGTTGGGGGGAAATAAGTACATGCTCCAAAATACAAAATAACATAATACATGTTGACTCCATTGGAGCTAAGGTGTAGACAATCATGCTAGTAACAAGACTTACCAGATTGACTTATCAGACCAAAATGCCTACTGTCATCTAATTATTTGGCAATGTAACTTGTGTCTCAAATGCGAAACTCTTCCTTGAGAAAATTATGCCTCAGGCCTCCCACCAGGCCTTTTATAGAGTGACAGTTTTACTCTTCAAACTTGCTAGGATGCTTAGTTTAGATAGGTGGTACACTGAGCCACAAGCTGGACATCATTTCTCTTTCTCTCTCTCCTTTGGAAAATAATTCTATTGTATTCAATATCCAAAGTTTTTAAGACCTGATTTAAGTTCTTCCAAGCTAAGGAAATAGTTTTCAAAATGTGTTTCAAGGACCTTCTACATAAAAATCGTACATGGGGTGCATGCTAAAATTCAGTTTTCTGACCTATATCACTCTCAAGATCTACTAATCTAAAATGTCTGGTGGAAGAGCTCCTAGAATCTTGATATTAATGAGTAACTCCGGTTATTATTATGCCACCACCACCAATAGTTTAAGAACCTCTGCTTGGGACCTGTGCTGACTTTTCAGCTTCCTCTTTACCCTATTTTTGGCAATGAAATCAAACCATCTCTTCTAGTTATATTATTCTCTTTAGTACAAGAATTCTTAGCCCCAGAACCATTGATTTTACAGAATCCTTAGACAGACTTCAAGACATGCCTAGAGGCCCTTGAATGTGTATGCAGAGTGGGGAACAAGTATATGCTTTTTCAGGGGGAAGAATCCACAGATATTTTCAAATTATCCAAAAGGCTTCAGGACATAGAATAACCAATCCGCTGCTTTATGGAACTGATAATATAGAAACTCTAGGTTCATACCAATAACATTAGATTACATGGATACTAAGATACCTAAGAAACAGAATTCTCAAGGTAAATAATCAAAAGAATTGACATTTGTTGAGCATAATGGGTGATTATGATGCACTCAATACATTCATTCCTCACAGCAACACTTCCTTTAGAATAGAAAGTAGCATTATCTTCATTTGGGTTTCTAATAACAATAATAATGATTAATATTTTGTGAGGACTTACTACTTGCCAGGCACTATCCTAAGCATTTCCCATATAATAATATCTCATTTAATTCTTTTTTTTTTTTTTTTTGAGACAGTCTCAGTCTCAAGCTGTCGCCCTGGGTAGAGTGCCATGGCATCACAGCTCACAGCAACCTCAAAACTCCTGGGCCCAAGCGATTCTCTTGCCTCAGCCTCCCAAGTACATGGAACTACATGCACCTGCCACAACACCTGGCTAAGCTCATTTAATTCTTACAATACCTCTGCCATCTATAGATTCTACAATTATCCCCATCACACAGATAAGGAAACTGAGACTTTCATGAAGACTCCTTTTCTCATCTCTGTATCACTAGTAAGAATAATGACAATAGCCAACCTTCATTGAACTCATTATGTACCAGGCATTATTCCAAGCACTCATTTTATGGAAGAGGAACCTAAGGCACAGAGAAGTTAAGTAACTTACCCAAAGTCATTCAGCTGGCAGGAGACAGAGTTAGGATTCAAACCCTAGGCTGGCTAGAGAGCCCACCCCCAGCCATGCTTACCAAGGCCACAAGTTTAAGCCCCTACTTTACTGAGTAACTGCCGATTCTATCAGGCTAGGTTTCTGTGGCTTCCTTCCTCTAGTCTAATGGATTCCTTTTCTTTCTTCACTTTAAAGCTTTCTTTGTACCTCAGGCTTCCTGGCATGGCCTCTAAGTTTCCACACATATCACCACGGCCACCTTGTACTGTACATGGGTCCTGGGTGAGTGTGCCAGGCCACCCTGAGCTCTGTCCCTGTTCCCAGACCACACAAGGTCACACCAGTTGCTCTGGGAAGTCAGCTCTCAGTTGCCTTTTATGATCACAGACACAATAGGACCTGACAGATCTGCCTGCTCACAGGAGAACTGGGCAGTATCACATTTCCAATATTGCCTCTGTGTAATATTCTGAGACCATTCAGAGCATGGTTAAAAAAACACAGTCACAACTCTCCTCAAGGCTGGGCTGTTGATTTTGTTAGGTGAGATCACTTGAGGAATATAAAACTCAAAAGAAAGAGTGGCAAAGAGAAAAAACAATAGACCAATATATAGGGTCAAACAAAAGTCACCAAACAGTAGAACTGCCTGGCTGCTGCGTTCTGCTCAGTTTAAACCTGGGGCTTAAGAGCTTAAGAAATTCATCAATTTCTACTCTTTTCAATTTCTTCCCAATTGTAAAATGTTTACTTGCACAACGGCTTTTAATTCTGTGTGTGTGTGTGTATAAAAGAAGCTAAAATCATAGCCATTACAAAACCTAACAGTAGCCCATATTTCCCTGCCCAGCACACATACACCACAATGGTTTTGTCTTCAAAGCACACATTTGTATGTCTAAGCTTCGATTTATGCTCAGCTTTTAATGTTATGCAAGACTTTTTCCTGAGTGAGTGTGCTGATTCAACACTTTATGGACTCATCAATTTTCCTTTAGAAGCTGTGCCGAGTGTGTAACTCTCTGGGCCAGTTTCTTACTGAAATAAGATTATGCAAAAAGTATCTCACATTTCAGTGCTAGGCTGCCCCCTAGTGAAAATTCTCAACTATGCATTCAATCTACAAATTCATTGCTGCAAATACTGCAGAGCTTTCTTGACACAAAGGAGAAATGTCCTTCAGTTGCAGAGGATGTGACAGAATGGTGTAATTTAATCCCTGACCTATTTTTTCCGCACTTCAGTGTTTTGTAAAATTTTCTTTGATAATTAAAGATTACTCCGTTGTTAAAATACTGTTCTGCAGTGCATAACGACGGACCGCACGTCCCACAATGGAACTGAAAACTTCCTATCACCTAGTGCTGTTGGAGCTCCTGTAAGGTCACAGTACAATGCATTACTCATTTGTCTGTATTGACGCCAGTGTGAACAACCCTACTGTGCTTCCCAGTCATATAAAAGTGTAGTACAGAGGCTGGCATGGTGGCACATGCCTGTCGTCCCAGCTACTTGGGAGGCTAAGGCAGGAAGATCCCTTGAGCCTCGGAGTTCAAGGCTGCAGTAAGCTATAATCAGGCCACTGCATTCCAGCCTGGGTGATAAAGCAAGACCTATCTTTCAAAAAAAAAAAAAAAAAAAAAAAACACAGTACACAATATTTGATATGTCTATGTTACTGGTTTACATATTTATTATTTTTAATTGTTATTTGACAACATACTCCTATAAAACAACTTCAAACAGGTCCTTAAAGAGGTAATCCAGAAGTATTGTTGTAGTGGAAGGTGACTGCTCCATGTCTGGTCTTCCCTGAAGACCTTCCAATAGGACAAGACATGGTGGTAGAAGACAGTGATATTGATGATCTGGCTCTGTGTAGGCCTAGGCTAATAGATGGCTTTGTGTCTTGGTTCTTAACCAAAAATTTAAAAACTAAAAAAAATTTAAAATAGAAAAAAGCTTATAAAGATGCGAAAAATTATTTTTGTACAAGCTGTATAATGTGTGTTTCGAGCTAAGCATTACTTCAAAAGAGTCAAAAAGTTTTTAAAAATTAAAAAGTTTATAAAGTAAAAGAGTGAGAGTCAGCTAAGGTTAATTTATTACTGAAGAAAGAAAATATTTTCTTATACATTTAGGATAGCCAATGTATATTGTACTTGGTTTTTAAAGGCTACAGTGGTGTGCCGTAATGTCCTGAGCCTTCACACTCACAACTTAGTTACTAACCCAGAGCAACCTCCAGTCCTGCAAGTTCCATACATGATAAGTGCTCTATACCAGTGCACCATTTTTTTATCTTTTATAACATACGTGTATTTTTACTGTGCCTTTTCTATGTTTAAAGATGCAAATACTTATCATGTTACAGTTGACTACAGTGTAGTACCATGCTATGTGAATCTGTAGCCTTAGAGAAGTAGGCTCTACCAGATATCCCAGGTGTGTAGTAGCTACACCATCTTGTAAGGTCATTCTATGACTGTGGTCCTCACCCCCAGGCTGTAGACAGGTACCACCCTGTGGCCTATTAAGAACTTGGCTGCAGGTGAGTGAGCATTGTAGCTAGTGAGTGAAGCTTCTTCATCTGTATTTACAGCCATTCCTCATTGCTTACATCATTGCCTGAGATCTGCCTCCTCTCAGATAAGTGGTGGCATTAGATTCTCAAAGGAGTGCAAACCCTACTATAAGCTGCATACATGAGGGATCCAGATTTTATGCTCCTTTTGAGAATCTAAGGCCTGATAATCTAGGTGGAGATGTAATGTACTTGAGTCATGCCGGAATCATCCCCCCATGAGTCTGTGAAAAAATTATTTTCCATGTAACCAGTTTCTGGTGCTAAAGAGGTTGGAGACCACTATCATATGATGTTCCCATAGAGTGCAAACTATATCACCCAAGGATGTATCTCTCAGAATGTATCTTGGTTGTTAAGCAATACATGATACACACAAAAATCACAAAAAATATATTCTTTCCTAAGCTAATAAAAATGTCTTCAGGGAATTAAGTGAAAGATGCTTATAACCAGTGCCCTTACCAAGTGAGCTGTGTTTCTTTCCATTTCCACTTGCTTTATTTGGCTGTTTTGTGGTATTTTTTTTTCCTATATAGAATGGGATTATTTACTTTATTTGCACAAAGTAAATAATTTTGCCATATCAACATTCTGAATATTTCAGTGTTCAATGCCTCTATTTTTTTTTTTAATAGACAGGGTCTCATTGTGTTTCCCAAGCTGGAAGGTAGTAGCATGATCATAGCTCACTGAAACCTTGACTAATGGCTCAATTGATACTCCCTGAGTAGCTAGGACTACAAGGCATATGCTAATGCTCCCAGCTATTTTTTATTTTTTTTATTTTTTATAGGATAGGTTCTCACTATGTTGCCCAGGCTTATTTTGAACTCCTGGCCTCAAGCAATCCTCCCATGTTGGCCTCCCAAAATAACTGGTATTACTGGTCAGTGCCTCTAATTTTAGACAAATATTTGTCCTCATGTAGGTCTACGAAATAATTTACATGAAACATTTTGCATGGTGCCTTCTACGGGAAGACTTGGAAATAGTCATTGTTACTGTTATAATAGAATTATTCTTTTTAGACAGAACTGATTTTGAATGTTAAACAAGAATAGTGTTTTGTTTACAAGTTACTTCTGCATTGTTGTCCAGAAGTGAAGTAGTTTTCATGACATAGTCTTTCCACAAAAAGTTAATATTTAGAAACTTGAAAACACTGCAAATTTGCCCATCTTTGATATTTTATTTCTTCATCTAGTATACCTTCCATCCATCTATCATCAGTAGAAGGGATAGAATGGTATATGAATTAGGCTTTCAAAACTTATAGGATTTAAGGGTGAAAAATCAGTGCAGTCAACAATTGTCACTAGGTCTGAGTGTTCGGAAACTCATTCCTCTTTGCTTCTCTATTTAGTTTTGTACAGATGCTATCCATGATTAGGATCAAAGGGTGCTCTTCACTTTATTTTGGTGGTTCTTCCATGGACTTTAAGCTCTCTGGAATCAAAATTCTCTTATATAATCATGTACACTAATGAATAACTTTCATTTTGTAGGTAGCTGAGGGCTAATTTTGTAGTTCGGCTGAGGCCAGGTTTGAACCCACCACCTTTGGTATATGGGGCCAGCACCCTACTCGATGAGCCACAGGCGCTGCCCATAGCTAAGGGCTAATTTGTGTGAAATTCATAGCACTATGAGACAGGCATTAGTATATTCACTTTAGAGTTAATAAGACTTGGCTCAGAGAAGTCCTATCACTTTCCCAAGGATACACAGCTCATTAATGACCATGAGAAATCAAACCTTGACCAGGTGAGGCCATGTCCCATGCTCATTCTCATCAAGGTTGCTCCATATCTTGCCCTTGGCTTGTTTATTAAATGTCAGAGACATAGGATGTATTGTCACCATTTGAAAAGAGAATATTACATCAAGAAAGAATAAAAAGCCAGTAAGTACATATAAAAGTCAGCACTTCACCATTGTGTGTACTCAGATGTTCTATATTAAGGAAAGCTACTCTCATTGATCCTTGGGAAGAATGAATGAGAATTGTCCCTAAGGAAGTGAGGAATAGCAACGCCTCTCTTCAGTGATTCTTCCCAAGGTTGTACCCTCCTTCCCAGCCATGAATAACTTATGAAGGTAAAATTTCTCTAATTACCCAGAGTCATTGTTATACAGAAAAATAAGAAGAATTCATATAGACACTGAATTATCAAAAACAAACAAACTACTGCTTATAGGATTACTATATCACGGGAGCTCAAAAAAGCTACTTGAATGGCAATATCCATAAACTGTGATTCAGAGCTGGGTTTGAAATGTCATAGCCAAGGGAATATCAGTAGTATTTTTCACTTCAGCTAAAAGGGTAGGTGAGGTTTTGTGGGGTTTTTTGTTTCTTTTGTCTTATTTTGTTTGGCTTTTTAGTCCATTACTTATACTCTTAGGATGAAAAACAACAAAGAGTCAAGTCCTGGCTTTTGGAAGTTTTGAGATCTTACTAGAATGTATAAGCTGCTTTTTACAAAACCACAGCAAGGTGATCTGTAATTATTTTTCTGGTTTGAAAAATCTGAATTCAATTATAAAAAGCAGCAGTTTATGGCTAATTAGGTAATGTTTTATAAGAAGAATAGAAGAACCTACCTACAAATGGAAGAATCGATTTCCCTTCCTTCTTAGTGTTAAGCTTGACCACGTGGTTCACTGTGGCCGGGGTAAGGTGGATGGGAGAAAGAGTGTCCCAGCTCCACACTCAGGTCTTAAGAGGCTTCATGGGTCTTTGCTCACCCCTATTATACTCTTAATCTTTGCCTCAAATAGCTACTGGTCCAAGAAGACATGTTATGGCAGTCCTGTATCCAATCCACAGTTACAGCCAAGTCCAACTAAACACACTTAGATGAGCAAAGCTCCAGCTGACCAGCAGACAAAGATAACTAAATGCTTATTGTTGTATGTCACTTCAATTGAGGGTGGTTTTTTAATGTAGCATTATTGTGGTAATTATTAACTAATGCAAAGCCTAATAACACAGAGTAAAATTTACATCCTAGTGGATGCCACATTGTGTAAAGACAAGTAGAAGTCTCAAGTTTCAAGGAATCATGTAACTGTTCAGTTTGATCACTGAGATCAAAAATGAAGAATGGGAAGAAAGCAAAGCTGGTTCCTGACTTACCAAAAAAAGACACTCAGTGGTCTGTGCACTAACACCTGTATACTTTATTCAGAGAAAGACACTCTCACTGAGACTCTATTACTATCTTTCTGACAGGTTTTGTTATCTAATTTTCTAGCTACTTTATCATAGGCAGGGAGAAATTGTGAGAAGCAAACTTGACAGTAACAAGATAAAAAAAACAACTGCATCAGTGAAGGAAGAGACAGAAAAGCCACAAAAAAGGAAACAAGAATTCAAAATCACAGAAATGTAGGATAAATTAATAGGAAAACAACTGCCCTAAATATTTCTGTTTCACAATTAGTAGCAAATGGAATAGGAAGTTAATGATAAATTGAAAAACAAAATGACTTCAACAACTGCTTAAAACTTTAGTTCTTAGTGTTTTGGGGTCATGATTCATTTTGGAAAAACTTATAAAAATTATGGATTCTCTCTTCAGAAAACTGCATCTGAAAAAAAAAACCCACAAAATATTCCATATAATTGTAGGCATCTCCAAAACTCCCTAGAACTGGCTAATAAGCCCTGGGTTGTAAACCACTATTTTAAAATTTAAAAAATAGGCTTAGTTTCAGGAGGTACATAATTTAATTATCCAAAATTTTTTATTCCCATGGAACACTCTTATTCCTGTGAAACATGACTCCAGATAAATGAGGTGTCCTGGAATTCGTAAAGCTGTAAGAGGCCTTCCGCAATCACTACCCCATTACTGGCCAGATCAGCTCCAAAGAGATTAATAATCTTTACATCTCCAAAGACTCCACGACACATCTTAGTGGTACATTTTCACATCTCTCAAATTCCTTTTTATGAATGTAAAGTGTTTGAGAGCTTAGTAATTAGATCATTCTTCTACACTCTTATAATCTGAGCTTCCATGTCACGGGTTCATTGCCTGTTGGAAAAATGAAAGCCATTGGTGCCGTTTTCTTCTTTTTGCCAATACATTAGGAGATTTTTTTGTCATATCTGCTCCCTAAGTTTAATTCCCTCTGTGAAATATGAATCTCTATCTTGATTTTGCTTATAGATAACCCTAAAATACAAGGAATCATTAAGTTTCTCATTTCAGACTCCTGAACATTTATTTCTACAATTCCTTATTCTCTCATCCAAAAAGAAAAAATAAAAGCCCCAAACTGGCAGTTATTGTTATCAATATCACAACAATTCAGTGTCCTACAGCTACATTTAGTAGGCCTTAGGATTAAATGTACAGATTTTGAAGACCAAGGTAGAAGTACACTGATTCTTAATAAAATTACTAACATTGTGGTGCTATTACCACCTATAATACCTTATTATGACATTTTCAAAACACATTTATACTTTAAAAGAAATGATGAGCATCATGACACTTTCCCAAAAAGGAAGAGAAATATACATCTATTATATACCTGATATTGAATTTGATTCCCTAAAACACTAATTTAAATCACCATAGCACCTTACAGGTAAGAATTCTTATCCCCATTTTATACATGATGAGTCTCAAATGACAGAAATGAAGTGACTTTTCCAAGGTCACATTTCATAAGTAACTACGCAAAAACTTAAATCAACCAGGCATGGTGGCTCACCCCTGTAATCCCAGTACTGTGGGAGGCTGAGGAGGGAGACTCAGGAGTTTGAGATTTGGCTGAGGAAGAGTGAGACCCTGACTCCTAAAATGGAAAAACTCAGCGGCAAGCACCTATAATCCCAGCAGCTTCCAGAGGCTGAAGCAGCAGGATGCCCACAGCCCTAGTCTGAGGTTGCAGTGAGCTATGATGCCATCTCTGCCCAGGGGCTTAGGGTGGGACTCCGTCTCAACAAAAAACAAAAGAAAAGAAATAAAAATAAATAAGCAAGGAAATAAAATTTAAAAAACTTAAATCAAGGCCTGTCCAGTTCCCATGATATCTTTTCTTTTTTGAGAATAGAAATGACAGGGGGATTTTGGTAGCCTTTCAGAAAATATTAAAAGGACTGCATTTTTGAAAAGGGATTAGAATTTTCCTTTGTAAGTCCTTCAGGCACTATTTATGTCAACGTTTAAATATAACAGGAGGCAGATTTGGGCTCAGTATTAGAGTATGATGAGGATCCCTGAGACAGAGACGCTCAGCAAGTTCTGAAATTGATGAAAACAAACCCAGTCACACACAAAGCTGGCGGTCTGAGAACTGGTAGGAGTGCCTTCTGATGAGAACCTCCTCAGAGGCCCTACACCCAGCAGCAGCAGAAGGGGTAACAGAGATTGCACCATGGTGTTCGGCAGAGGGGCTAAGGCAGCTGCACAGATGCCTAGTGCCCACATAGAGACAGGAGGACAACCCAGTGCCTTCCCCCAACACAACTGAGAGGGCTGCAAGGATTCTGGGAACCTCATAGTGAGAATGAAGAGAGAGCTCTGCCTCTCTAGGGTAGGAGTAATCGGTGTTGTTCACAGACTCCCAGGGGTAGCTGAGACCCTTGCAGGGTGTCCACAAGGTTAAAACTATTTTCATATTATAATAATACTAAGATGTCATTTGCCAATGACACAAAAGCAACAGTGAGTTAAACTGCTGATGGCTTAGCATGAATCAAGTGACACCAAATTGTACTAATTTTCATTATACCCTTTCTCACCACACACTCATGTTAAAAAAGAAATGCTGTTTGACTTAGGAATGTCTTTGATGATACAGTACAAATTAAAATTTTATCAAATCTCTTGAGTGCATTTTTAATATTCCATGTGATGAAATGGCTAATATGTAGAAAGCACATCTGCCACCCTGAAAAGTTGCATTAAGAAACAGCAGGCATGCGATTGAATGCAAGCTGAAGAAGCTGCCTTGCTCCCAGACATCATTTTTATGCCCATAAAAGACTGAAAGACAGACCATGGTTATTAAACTTGAATATGTGCAGACTTGATATTTTTCAGAATTTTCTCAAAAATAAACAAAATAGACCTAGTATAGCAAAGGAAAAACAATTGACAGAATTTGTTTCTCATAACAATTATTGCTGTCAAGTAAAAATCAGCATTATGAAAACTTATCTCCACCACGGTGAACTTGATAGCTTTCCAGGCCTTTCTCATGAAGTGCACATAGACGATGATATAAATGAACATAAATTTTGATGTTATATGATAAAGTGTGTCAGCACTTGGGAGATCTGCATAACTGGGTGAACCAATATTCCAAACAACCAATGCATGATGTTAGGAAGTCATGCATGAGTAAAAAATTCCACCCAAAGTACAAGGTAAACCAATGAGTTTTAACATGACAGATTTTTAAATGTTTATTGCTGTGATTTTGGCTTCAATTTCAGCTAACATTTAAGAATCTACCACTTGCTGAGTTTTGGTATAGTATTAAAGAAGAATAGGACAGTATCTGAAAAGGCGATTAAGTGCTCCTCTCATTTCCAACTATGTATCTGTATCAGGCCAGGTGGGTTTTTATACGCTTCAACCAAAACAGCATATCACCACAGAAGGCAGGCAGCTATGAGAATTCAGCTGTTTTCTATTAAGCTAGATAGTAAAGAGATTTGCTGAAGTGTTTTATAAAAATCTGCTGTTAATTTTTATTTTGAAAATTTAGTCATTTTAATATTTATATTAACATGTAGTAGTTTTTACTTTTTGAATAAAGTAATTTCAAAATTCTGTTCCTATTTCCAATATGATAAATATTAATAGACATAATACACAAATAAACTATTGGGGTCTTAATAATTTTTAAGAGTATACAGCTCCTGAGCCCCAAAAGTTTAAGAACTACTCGTCTAGGCTAATCTGAGATAAATGGGAACTTGAACCTCATAGTGGGTAACATCGTGACAAGTAGCCATACCCAGTAATCAGGCAGGACTGTGTGTCACAGTGGGGCCAATATATGGCATTTCTCCAGGACCAGACACTTCCCTGAAGCCTGATATTGCACAAGCATGCATGCATAGCCTTAAAGACTGCCACCAGGGACATGGATTTGACTGAAATGGCTGAGTTCAAAATCTGAAATGACCGAGAAATGTGGACTTGACTAGATTCATTTTTCTGTCACTATGTAGAATGTGGGCATAAGAGAGATGTTCCTGTTTAATTAATGAGAAACAAAGTTAGTTTGCTAGCAGGCTCACTTCATAGCTTTAAAACATCTTGCCCACTAGAATCAACAGCAACCCCCAAGCAGCACTCAAAGGACTCCTGGGTGGAGGTTATGTTGGAGCTTGTTGGCTGAGGGAAATGTATCACTATAAGTATTCCAAGTCCTTTCCCAAACCTTCAGAATTCTAGCTCTTCTCTCGTATGATGTTACCAAAAACTCTACCAAATAGTAAGACAGATATGATTATTCCCATAGAAAGAGAGAGAGCACGTGTTAAGACCCAGGAGGCACAAGTGTGCCAGAGATAGCCAAGGAGGCAGATCCACTAAAGTCCCCATTAATTAAACAGAAAATGTGTGATCAGCTGGGGACTGCAAAGCCTGTGAAGTAATTAAATTCTCTCTCACTTCAGCTGCACAAATGTTCACTCCATACCTATCAAGAACAGATAGAATATTAAGATAAACCAGGCTGTTCTCCACCCTCCAGAGACTGTCAGTTCAGGTTGGATGGAGGCTATGCTCCACTAAATGTGGAATAATGTACTATAGGAACACAGTGCAAAGAGAAATTAATTTTGACATTAAGAGTCCCACATAAGCTCTCCCAGTCAAGGCCAAGTCACAGTTCTGAGTCAAATAGAAACAAGCAATCGCTGCTCCACAAGACTCCTCCAAGTGGTGAGGCTGGACACTGACTTTGTTTTAAGACTCACACCAGTTCTCATGGAATTTAGCAGAACAGAGATCTTTCTACTCTGCATCCCTGGGGGTCCCTCCACAGACTTTCACTGCAACCCATCATTCACAGCCTGCAATGTCATCAGTGCCCAAAGTAATTGGTACAAGTGGTTATTTTTCTTCACATACTCATGAGGCTTGGCAGGAAGGCAATGTATTTTACATGGTGAAATAACAGTTTGTTACACCAAATTGCCCCAGCAGTATGTCTATTTTCTAGGAGGGCTCCAGGCTTTGTGACCTTGGCTGCTGAGCAGAGTGCATTCTTTTCCTAGGATGAGTTACTATTTCCCAAGTTGGTCTCTCTACACTCACCAAGGGTAACCAGCTGCTTTGCACTCTGAAAATATGCCTCCTGGCTGCTTGTCCTACACAAAGATTGCTATTCTGCTGCTTTCCCAAATGCAATTAATAGTAAAGCTGTGAGTGTCGTAGATGACTGATTGTATTAAGCTTTATGTTTGGGTCCTAGACACAGTAAATAAATCACAAATTGTTCTTTTGTTCTCTAAAGCATAATTTGTTTTAGGAACTTCAGTCAGTCATATATATATTTTGTAGCAGCTGTCATATTTTATATGTTTATATTTTATATGTTGTATGTATAAAATATGTTATATTTTATATGTTATATTTATATGTTGTATTTTATATGTTGATTCACTCCACCCACCCACCCACTCATAGCACTACCCCTCACCCTTTGTGGAGGAAGGGGAGGAAAAACACTTGTGTATTGGTACCATAGTGAAATGAAAAGTATATTTCCATGGTTAATAGCATACCAGAAAAGCACTATATACATTTGACAATAAAATAAAAAACACACCCACCTTGGTATTTGTCTTCTAATCAATTTTGATTCTTCAGAGGTGTGAACTAGGGTTTGGTAAATGGAAAAAAATAACTTCTGAAAATTGAGCCCTCCTTGTTCAGACATGTAAGAATCTAAATGTTTTATATAGAATGCTATATATTGATTATATCATATTGAAGATTATGTAATGCCATAAAGCCATTAAATACATTCCGATTTCTTTGGGTTCTGTTTGGTGCTAAAAATAACCTCCAATTTTGCAGATTGTGAGGAAGCAATGCTAGCAAAATTAAATTATATAGGTGATCTATAATTGAGTATTTGGTTCCAACCCAGAGAGAAGTAGTCCAAAAAGACTGCAATAAATGACAATTCTGTGAGTGAGATAAGATCCCCATCCTATGGATAGACTATACGAAAAATTATGGGTATTCTTCCTCTGGGCTGAAGACCCACCACACGTCTTCTCAGAACACCAATGAGCAAAATGTCAGAGGCATAGAACTCTTTGGGGAGGATCTGGAGTACTAATTCACTTATGGGAGCTCTGCCAGGGTATAGACCATGTTTGTACTGTTCATCACTTTATCTCTAGTGCCTAACATAATTGTTTATAGGAGTTGCTTAGTTATTATCCAGTGAATGAAGGAAAAGAATAATTTAAATGACAAGGCAACAAATTAAAGCAGGTCATTGGATCTGTGGTCCCAGAAAAGCAGGAGGTTAGGCAGGGAGGGTACTGCTGGGTTCTGATCTAGAGATAAATGAGCGATATATTGACACTGGCTCTCCTTGACTCTCAAGAGCCAAATACGTATGTCTTTCCCCAATTCTGCATTCAGTGACTTTAAGATGGTAGCTTAAAATTGGTGGGAGTATTTGCTCCACAGAATTTGGCAAATGCCATAAATCAGAATGGTTATTTTTTTGTGAGCCAGTTTTTGGTTTGCTTGTTTTTGTTTTTAAGAAAGCCAAACAACTAGCATAGCTACCAAACTTGTGTTAGCTCAGACCAGAAAGTCCTCCAAACCCTGACCAAAATGAGGAGGAAAGAGTTGGGCCAGAAAGCTTGAAGAAGGGATTTTCTATTCTCCTTACATGGTAGCTAAAGAGCTTCTGATATATAACTAAGAAAACTAGACTTATGAGAAGGTACCAAGTATCTTCAGGAATTCTGTTTTTCTTTTCCATCAACCATGGGAACTCACAATTTCAAAAGTTGAATTTGGACCCCAGATCCCTTTCTGGCCTAAATTTAATGGCTTAGTCATTAACTGAACAAATATTTATTGAGTATGCACCATGCACTGAGGATAAAAAACCACCATACAGGGATCTTGTGGAGGGGCGGAGCAAGATGGCAGCCGAGTAACAGCTTCCTTGTGGCTGGGCACGGTGAGACTGGGGAGAGAGGACTTCAGGCATCTCTGGCAGGTGGGATCTACCCAGGAACTTCCCCTTGGGGACACAGGGAGACAGCGT
>CAUYRH010049033.1:0-10478 GCA_963574655.1 Perodicticus potto | reverse complement strand
GGCACCTGTAGTCCCAGCTACTTGGGAGGCAGAGGCAGGAGACTCGCTTGAGCCCAGGAATTGGAGGTTGCTGTGAGCTGTGATGCCACGGCACTCTATCCAGGGTGACAGCTTGAGGCTCTGTCTCAAAAAAAAAAAAAAGAACCTCGAGAGAAAACAAGGGGCCCAGGGAGATTATAATGATGGATATCAGGAGAGTCATACCAAAGTGTTCTCCTTAGCTGAGGTCACCAAGACCCAAACCAATTAATATTTCCATGGAAACAAAAGAAAAACAAAGGTCAATGACTAAAACAAACTATAAATCCAGCCTCTGAGTCCAGAGGGTAATTATTCAATAAAATTTCCATAATTTAAACTCTAAGCACATTTTCTTGGTTTACATTGGGCATTTTAGCAAACTCCCTGAGTGATCCATACATCAGGCTTGAGGGATGTCTGATAAAATTACATCAGGTTGTCCATTTCCAGCTTGTAGGGTTTCGGGAACAGAGTACTTCTTGTTTTTGGTGATTACAACTCAGAAAAGTGGGATAAAATTGGATTGGCTGTATCTAGAAGAATTAAAGATCCACTCCAATCTACAGGTAGATAATAAAACTTAAAAACAATTAACAGAGCCGTAATCTAATAATAGGTGTGCTATAGTTTCCTTCTGAAACAATTTTTCTCTCTGTAGTCATACTTATTTCTACCAAAGATGATCAAAGGAGGACTAATTCATTATGATTGCAAAATAAGTTTTGTCTTGTCATATTTGGCCTATTCACATAAATGCAACAAGAACAGCAGTTGGTGGGGTCAGGAGTTAGAGACTATCCTGAGGAAGAGCCCATTTTTGCTAAAAATGGAAAAATTAGCTAGGCATGATGGCACAAGCTTGTAGTCCCAGCTACTTGGGAGGCTGAGCCAGGAGGATCATTTGAGTCCAGGAGTTTGAGATTATAGTGAGCTATGATGACACCACAAATCCTAGCCCTCCAGCCTATGCAACAGAGTAAGAGTCTGCTGAAAATGAGAGAGAGACGAGAGAAAGAAAGAAAGGAAAGAAGGAAGAGAGAAAAAAAGAAGGAAGGAAGGAAAGCAATTGATTATATAGGTTGTTTTTAGCTTTGCTTTGCTGGAACTTTTAATATGGAATCTCAGATTGGTCTTTTAACAAACAAACCAAGGCTAATTTTAGACTTCAGCAGCAGTATCTATATATGTGGGGTTTTTTTTCTTTTTTAAATTATTTTTTATTAAATCATAACTTTGTACATTGATGCATTTATGGGATTCAGGGTAATGCTTCGATATACAATGTGAAATGTTTACATTGAACTAAGTAACACATCCATCACAATTATATTCATTTCTTAATAGCTTTGAAATGTACCATTGCATCATGCACATTAGGTGAGGTCCCCCCAAATAATCGTCTTCTTCCCCTTCCCTCTCTCTCCTCTTCCCTTTTACTTTCTGGACTATAGTTATGTTTTGCCATTTGTATGAGTGTGTAGGTGGTTATATATTGATTTCATAGTAGTATTGAGTACATTGGATTCTTTTCTTTCCATTCTTGAAATAACTTTACTAAGAAGAATATGTTCTAGCTCCATCCAGACAAACATAAAAGATGTGAAGTCTCCATCTTTTTTATGGGTGCATAGTATTCCATGGTGTACATATACCACAATTTGTTAATCCATTCATGGGTTGATGGGCACTTGGCCTGTTTCCATGTCTTGGCTATTATGAATTGGGCTGCAGTAACATTCTGGTGTAAATGTCTTTGTTGTAAAATAATTTTTGATCATCTGGGTATAATACCTAGTAGAGGAATTGCAGGATCGAACAGTAGGTCTACTTTTACTTCCTTGAGTGTTCTACAAACTTCTTTCCAAAAAGTTCGTATTAGCTTACATTTCCACCAGCAGTGTAGAAGCGTTCCCTTCTCTCTGCATGCTCACCAACATCTGTAGTTTCGGGATTTTGTGATGTGGGCTAATCTTACTGGAGTTAGATGATATCTCAAAGTAGTTTTGATTTGTATTTCTCTGATGATTAAGGATGATGAGCATGTTTTCATGTGTTTGTAAGCCATCTGCCTGTCTTAGAGAAATTTCTGTTCAAGTCTCTTGTCCACATACAAATGGGGTTATTATTCTTTCCTTATTGATTAGTCTGAGTCCTGTAGATTCTAGTTATCAGACCTGCAAAATCTTCTCCCATTCTGAAGGTTGTCTCTTTACTTAGTGTGCTCTTGGCTGTGCAAAAGCCTTTTAGTTTTTTTTTTTTTTTTCTTGAGACAGAGCCTCAAGCTGTCACCCTGGATAGAGTGCTGTGGCATCACAGCTTACAGCAACCATCAATTCCTAGGCTCAAGCGAGTCTCCTGCCTCTGCCTCCCAAGTAGCTGGGATTACAGGTGCCCGCCACAACGCCCAGCCATTTTTTTTTTTTTTTTTTTTTTTTGGTTGCAGCCACCGTTGTTGTTTGGTGGGCCCAGGATGGATTCCAACCCACCAGCTCAGGTGTACGTGGCTGGCGCCTTAGCCCGTTGAGCCACAGGCGCTGAGCCAAAAGCCTTTTATTTTGATCAGATCCCAGTCCTTATGTATTTTTGGTGTTGCTTCAATTGCCCAGGGGGTCCTCCTCATAAAATATTCTCCCAGGCAGATTTCTTCAAGTGTTTTCCCTGTACTCTCTTCTAGTATTTTTATAGTTTCATGCCTTAAGCTTAAATTTTTTATCTAGTGAGAATCAATTTTTGTTAATGGTGAAAGGTGGGGGTCCAGTGTCAGTCTTCTACAGGTCTCCATCCAGTTCACCCAGCACCATTTGTTAAATAGGGAGTCTTTCCCCCACTGAATATTTTTGATAGACTTGTTAAAGATCAAATGGCAATAAGTAGTGGGGTTCATCTCTTGGTTCTCCATTCTGTTCCATAAATCTGTCACTCTGTTTTTGTGCCAGTACCATGCTGTTTTGATCACTCTAGATTTATAGTATAGCCTGAAGTCTGGTAATGTGATACCTCCTGATTTGTTCTTATTTCTGAGTAAAGTATTTGCTGTTCAGGGTTTTTTCTGATTCCATATAAAACGAGGTACTATTTTTTCAAGTTCTTTAAAGTATGACAATGGTGCTTTAATAGGGATTGCATTAAATCTGTAGCTTGCTTTGGGAAGTATGGACATTTGAACAATGTTGATTCTTCCCAGCCATGAGCATGGTATGTTTTTCCATTTGTTAACATCTTCAGCTATTTTCTCAGAGTTTCATAGTTTTCTTTATAGAGATCTTTCACATCCTTCGTTAGATAAATTCCCAGATATTTCATCTTCTTTGGCACTATTGTAAAAAGGAATAGAGTCCTTGATTGTTTTTTCAGCTTGACTATTATTGGTGTATATAAAAGCTACTGACTTGTAAGTATTGATTTTTTTTTTGCATAATCATTATTTATTTTAAGATAATAATACATGATAGTTACCAAATTATACAGTAATTTTATGTAGAGATTTATACATATTTTATGAGTGCCATCATCTAATTGCTTAGAAATTTTAATCTAAAAACCATGAGTTTTGGACATAGGTTTTTCTTTTTCAATCTTTTTTTTTTTATATAATTTTATTAAATCATAATTGTGTACATTGGTGCAATCATTGGGCAGAATGTGCTTCATATACAATCAGAAACATTTTGATCGTACTGTGAGAGATAGCCTTCATGGCATTTTCTTAATCACTATATAAAGACATTGATACTCTACATTTAATAAGTTTCACCAGTACGTAAGTATTGATTTTGTATCCTGAGATGCTATTGTATTCCTTGATCACATCTAAGAGTTTTGAAGTTGAGTCCCTGGGACTTTCCAGGTATAGGATGATGTCATCAGTGAAGAGTGAGAGTTTGCTCTCCTCTGACCCTATTAGGATACCCCAGATCACCTTCTCTTGCCTGAGTGCAATGGCTAACACTTCCATTGCCATGTTGAAGAGCAGTGGAGACACTGGGCATCGTTGCCTGGTTGTTGTGGAGGATGGGTCTGAGAATATCCTGGAGAGCTGGTTTAGCTATGGCAGATTTCTTCAACATGTCTATGTCATTAAAATATTTGATTTCTCCATCACAAATGAAACTTCGTTTAGCTGGATAGAGGATCCTCGGCTGGAAGTTGTTTTGCTTTAGGAGACTGAAGGTTGATGACCATCTTCTTCTGGCTTGAACTGTTTCGACTGAGAGATCCGCGGTCATTCTGATATTTCTCCTTGTAGGTGATGCTTTTCTTACGTCTGGCTGCTTGCAGAATTTTCTCCTTCATCTTAACTTTGGCAAAGTTAATCACAATGTGTCTAGGAGATGTTTTATTTGGATTGAGTCTTGCTGGGGTTCTGAAACTGTCTGCTATCTGAAGTTCTGTATCTCTTGCAGAGTTTGGGAAATTCTCCTCCAAAATCTCTTGGAGTAGAGCATCTGTACCTTTAGGACCATCCTTTTCTCCTTTGGGAATTCGTATAAGATGAAAGTTTGATCTTTTGGAGTCATCCCACAACTCTCTCAGGGAATGATCAGTTTTTGCTCTCTATTTGTCTGTCTCTTTGAATGTTTAGGGACATTCAAAAGCTTTTTCTTCAGTTTCAGAGATCCTTTTTTTCTGCCTGGTCAACTCTATTACTGAGGGATTCTACGGTATTTTGGAGCTACTCAACTTTTTGGTTTCCTTTAGCTGTGCTTTCTCTTTTCTCATTATGTCCCTATCTTCGGTGACTTGGGTTTTGAAAACATTAATTTCTTTTCTTTCTTTTTTTTTTTTTTTTTGAGACAGAGCCTCAAGCTGTCACTCTGGATAGAGTGCTGTGGCATCATAGCTCACAGCAACCTCCAATTCCTGGGCTCAAGCGAGTCTCTTGCCTCCGCCTCCCAAGTAGCTGGGACTACAGGCGTCCACCGCAATGCCCGGCCGATTTTTGGTTGCAGCTGTCATTGTTGTTTGGCGGGCCAGGGCTGGATTCGAACCTGCTAGCTCAGGTGTACCTGGCTGGTGCCTTAGCTGTTTGAGCCACAGGCGCTGAGCCGAAAACATTAATTTCTTGAGACAACTTTGTAGAACTACTCTTTGGAATTCAATTTCTATCTTTTCTTCCATTCTATTTATCTTATTTGGAATTAATATTCTGAATTCAGTTTCTGACATTGTTGCCATTTGTTTATGCATGGTATCTTCTGTTGTATCTCCTTTGTCATTTGGGGGGGATTGATGTACTCTGGTTATTCATGTTGCCAGAGTTCTTCTGTTTGGTCCTCACCATGTTTATTTTTCACTATTTGGTTATTAGAACTGGTAGGGTGAGATTGATTTGGGGTTCCCAGGACATAGAGATAGCCCCTTACCAAAGCTCTAGGCTTTGTATTTGTGGCTTATCTCCTACAACCTTACAAAGGTCCCTTTCAGAGTTTTGGCAGGAGACTCTGAGGACCTACTTGATGAGATAGCGCAGGCTAGCTCTGTTTTGATATCAGCCAAACTCTAACCTGTCCCAAGAAACCACACTATTAGACTTAAATGTCGATTGTGAATAGATACAAATAATTATGACTTCCAGACCCCACCCTTCAGATGTTTTCCACTACTGAACTTTGAAGGTCAAACTCAGAATCTCCCTGAGTGGACAGCCCTAGACACAGGTTCCAACCAGATTGTCTCAGGCAGTGTAAACCCTGCCCAACAGAGAGGGATCCAAGGACAATTCAAAGCAAAGGGATTCAAAGCACAATTGGAGCCAGGGATCCACACTTCCACCCGCTAGACTCAGTCCACATTATTGTCTGCTTCTCTGCTCACAGGTCCAGCTGCAACCAGGGGCAATGGCCCTGCCCATCGGTCTCAGTCCACACACAACTAGCCTCTGCTTGCCAGACCAGTTCGAGTCAGGGGACCACTCCCCCACCTGCCAGTCTCAGTCCACTGCTTGGCAAGCCTCTGTTCGCAGGCTCTGTTAGATTCAGGGCACTGGGCCCCGGCCTCTGGTCTCAGGCCACACACAACTAGCCTCTGCTTGTCAGACCAGTTGGAGTCAGGGGACCATGCTCCCACCTGCCAGTCTCAGTCCACTACCTGGCAAGCCTCTGTTCGCATGCTCTGTTAGAGTGAGCACACCACACTCTGCCCATCGGTCTCAGTCTTCAGGTGGTAAGCCTCTGCTGGAGGCACTGGAGCGCGCCCTAGCCCTCAGGTCTTGGTTCACACCCGGTAAGCCACTCCACAAGGGTTCTGTTGGAATCATGGGACCACGCCCTTGCTCTCAGGTCACAGTCCAAGCCTATCAAGTCTCTGTTCGCAGGCCCGGCAGTGGCTGAGGACCAAACCTGTCTGCCAAACTCAGTCCACACGGGGCAACCACTCTCCCCCTGTGGGTGCCTTCAGAGCCCAGGGTTCTGCACCCAGTCCTGCCAGACACCACCTGGACCAAGTGTCAACACTGCCACTGGCCGGGCATAGTCATAACCAGGGGACTGCTCCTCCTTTCGTCAAGTGTCCCTTTCTTCTTATACCCTCTTTCTTCCCCTTTAGTCACAGATTTCCGTCCTGATGGTTGGCGGTCTGCACTTTGCCCAGATACCTCAGGACAAGACCAAACACTCTGTGCTCTACAGGGGGTAGAACTTCAGATCGCCATGCGAGGGGGAAAGGTTGGACTGGGAGTTTGGGGAAAGATATCTGTTCAGTTTTATGTCTGGCGGCGTGGTGTCTGGGTTCATAAATGGGACCTCCCTGGAGAAAGAGAGCTGGAGTTTAGCTGGTCTCTCCAGCAAGGTAAAATGAGAGGTCTTTTGTTCCCTGCTCATTTGCAGATAGCCTACAGCAGGCCTCCTGCTTGGGGGAGGGGTCTCCCCTCCTCTAGTCAGTAGGCTTTGTACTTGTAATTTGTTTTCTTGAATGCTCTTCCTTGGAATTACAGCTTTCCAAACTTCTTTCTTGGCTCAGCTGTCCGTCTTTGGCTTCATAGAGTCTGATTCTGTCCAGTTTTTCTTCCTCTGCTCAGGAGCCTCTGCTGAGGGTTGCTACCAGTCGGCCATCTTCCCAGAATTCCAGTGTCTATATATTTGTATTTCTTTCTCTCTCTTTTTTTCTTTTTAATTTTCTCTCTCTTTTTTTTTTATTGAGACATCTAACGGTGTTGCCCACGGTAGAGTGCCGTGGTCTGGTAGCTCAGAGCAATCGCAAACTCCTCGGCTCAAGTGATTCTTTTGCCTCAGCCTCCCAAGGAAGCTCACTAGTTTCTTATTAGAGCGTTGAAAATTCTTTGTCAGTTCGATGGTCGATCTTAACGTTATTGGAAACCTTTACTCCAGAGTACTTGTCAGAGTTCTGACCATGAATGTCTTTGACAAAGAAACAGTTTTGGACTGTAGCTGATTGCAAGTGCTTTTAGAGAATAATCAAAACAGACTTTTTTTTTTTTTGAGGTAGAGTCTCACTTTGTCACCCTGGATAGAGTGCCATGGCCTCATAGCTCATAAGAACCTCATACTCTTGGGCTCAAGTCATTCTCTTGTCTTAGAACTCCTGAGTAGCTGGGTCTATAGGCACTGGCCCCAAACCCCGGCCATTTTTAGAGATGGGGGTCTTGCTTTTTTTCAAGCTGGTCTCGAACTTGTGAGTTCAGGCAGTCCACTCACCTCGACCTTCCAGAGTGCTAGGATTACAAGCATGAGCTACTCTACCCTGCCTGGGAGATAGACCTAAAATATCTATAAATTCCGATGAGGGTTTATTGCAATAATGATGCAATTGACAAGGAAGCTTTGTTACTTTCTGTTACACAAATAAAATTTTAAGATAATAAGTAAAATTATAATTAGCATTATATCAAGATTTCAGATTTCTCAAAATTTTATACAACTTCTGAAGCACAGATTAGTAATATACAGGATGTCCATAAGGATCATATGCAATTTAAAATAGTGTGAACTTTATGAACACCCTTTATATATCCAGATAATCCAAAGAAGTTTAAACAATTTTTCACTACAGATTTGAATCCCTGAACTCAGTAATCCTTTCGCCTCAGCCTCCTAAGTAGCTAGAAATACAATCAGGCACCACCATGCTTGGCTAATTTTTCTTCTTTTTTTTCAGAGATGGGGTCTTGCTGTGTTACCCAGGCTGGTCTCAAATTCCTGGCCTCAAGTGCTTGTCCTCCTTTGGCTTCCTTATATGGGTAATCCCAAAGTGCTGGGATTACTCACGTGAGACATATATTTTAATATGTCAAATAATTTATCAAATAAGCCTAATAACTTCACCACGCCTCTTTTATAGATATTTTCACATATTTGAGGGGTCCTAGGAAGGTCCCATGAAATTTTATTTGAGGAAGATTGTAAAAAATGTCAAAAGGTCTACAATACTTGATTAAATAGGATTATTGGTCATTATGAAAGAAAGGCAAATATAGAAAAGGTACATAGTTATGAAGAAAACATAGCACTTTTAATATGAGAAGACTCTCTTTAAGTAATCGAAGATGTAATGAAATAAAGCATTGCTTTGCAAGGCTAAGATGGGAGGATTTGAGACCAGCCTGGGTAACACAATGAGATCCTGTCTCTAAAAAAAAAAAAAAAAAAGAAAGGAAAGAAAGAAAGAGAAAAGATGAACCTAAGAAATTATCTGGATAAGACACAAATTCTCATTTTCTAGACCAGTAGTTCTCAACCTGTGGGTTGTGACCCCTTTGGGGGTTGAATGACCCTTTCACCGGGGTCGCCTAAGACCATCCTGTATATCAGATATTTACATTACGATTCATAATAGTAGCAAAATTATAGTTATGAAGTAGCAACGAAAATAATTTTATGGTTGGGGTCACCACAATATTAGGAACTGTATTAAAGGGTCTCGGTGTTAGGAAGGTTGAGAACCACTGTTCTAGACCAATTACTTAAAAGGTAAGAAAAGCTTTTTTTTTTGCAGTTTTGGCCTGGGCCAGGCTTGAACCCGCCACCCCCGGTATATGGGGCTGACGCCCTACTCATTGAGCCACAGGCACCACCCCAGAAAAACTTTTCAACATGTAAACTTTTTTCTTTTAACAAGGAGAAAACAAGCTTCTAGTTTTATACCAGTGCACTTTTGATATTAAGACTAGTTCTTAAAAACTCTGGTAATAAATTCATTTAATTTTAGCCAACTTAACTGCACATGCAATTCCTCTTTGCAGTGTTCTTTCTGACAAAACTTCTATGACTTTCTTACCCTTGCACTTGTCCTGTACTCTTCTTTCTTATTGTGGAACAATCAGCCATTTTATTTTTAGGGAAATAATTACTCTCTTTATCTCTTAACCAAAATACATCCTTTTACTTAGGACTTCTTTTATAAACTATACCTTACTTACCTTACATAGAGAATTGCTTCCCTTATTACTTGTATAAGTTTTAATATATTAAGTAGGATTTTTAACTCTTAGTAAACATGATTTGTAGTGAAAACCAGTAAAGATTGGCTTGGCAGCTGTAGCACAGTGGTTATGGCGCCAGCCACAGACACCGAGGCTGGCGGGTTCAAACCCGGTCGGACCAGCTAAGCAGCAATGACAACTGCAACAAAAAAATAACAAGGTGTTGTGGCAGGTTCGGACACTGAGGCAAGAGAATTGCTTGAGCCCAAGAGTTTGAGGTTGCTGTGAGCTGTGACTCCATGGCACTCTACTGAGGGTGACATAGTAAGACTCTGTCTCAAAAAAAAAATAACCCAACAAAAACTAGTAGATTGTCAACTGTTTTATATCGGTATTTTGTAGATGAACACCATCTCATAATGTACTTCTTCATGTCTTTCATTAATAGGCCCAAATATATTTAGCTTCTCTATACCACATAAAAACAAAATGCTAAAGTATATACACGTTAAACTACATTCAGCAAGTAATCTTTCCATGTCTTTTTTTTTTTGAGATGGGAATCTTACTCTGTTCTGTGAGCTAGAGTGCAGTGGCAGCATAGCTGTCTGCAGCCTTAAACTGATGATTCTCAAGCAATCTTTCTGTCTCAGCCTCCCAAGTAGCTGGGATTACAGGTACACACCAGCACACCTGAATAATTTTTAAATTTTTTGTAGAGATGGAATCTCACTATTGCCTAGGCTGGTCTCCAACTCCTGGCCTCAAGTTATCCTCCTGCCTTGGCCTCCCAAAGTGCTAGGATTACAGGTATGAGCCAATGCACCCGGCTTATTTTAATATTTTAAATCACTTAGAAATATCCAGACATTAATGAATATCCATTACTTAATTTAACATAACTTTAAGATTTCAATTTATCAAGAAAGATTTTTGAAACTTTTTTTTTTTTTTTTTTTGAGACAGAGCCTCAAGCTGTCACCCTGGATAGAGTGCAGTGGCATCACAGCTCACAGCAACCTCCAATTCCTGGGCTCAAGCAAGTCTCCTGCCTCCACCTCCCAAGTAGCTGGGACTACAG